>LOJH01021485.1:0-20293 GCA_001685095.1 Ellobius talpinus
ATTGGGAGCATGGGGACCTTGGGAGAGGGTTGAAGGGGTGGGGAGAGGCAGGGAAGAAAGCAGAGAAAAATGTAGAGCTCAATAAAAATCAATTAAAAAAGGAAAATAAGGAAAAAAGAAAAAAAATCCCAGTGATAAAAAAGGTCAAAGTACATAGTGATATATGCCTATAGCCACTTCAGAAAATTCTATCTCAAGGGGCAAGGAGATGAATCTTATAAATATAATAATTCATAAAATTGAAATATTGCACATATCACTTACTGAAATGTGGACATGAGGTAAATGTAGTTTTTTAAAAGACAAGGAGTATATATGACAACTGCAAGATTGTGGGTAACATTGAGTGAAGGAGTAAGAATTCAGTTTCGAAAAATATGTATGATAACATCTGTGATGTTTCATTGGTTAAAAAAAGATATGGACCATGTAAGGGGAAATGCTGATATTGAGGAAATCTGATGTTCATTAATAGCTGTTTGTTATGTTTTATGTTTTCCTAGGAAATTTCCAGGCATTCATTTGTTCAATAAAAATATGGTTGAATCATAACTGAGATTTTAGATTAAGAGGTAGAGCAATTCTAGGCTGGAAAAAGTTAATACAAGAAAATGTCAATTCTGTCACTAAGATTTTGTGGTTTCACAATCTGATTGAATATCAGATTTGGAAATTCTCTTAATGATTGTTCTTGGTTGTTTCCACGAGAAGATCCAAGGAACTTTTGGATGCTTCCAGTAATGTTTGCATTTTCAAGACTTGAATTTGGCAAATGAATAAAGACAAGGAACATGAGGTCAGTAGAAGAAGATGTAGAACTCAGTCTATTTGAAAGAATGACTCAGAGTTGATTTGGAATTAGAAGGAAAAAAGGAGAAGGTGTTGAAAGATGAGTACAAATTTTGTCTTTGCAAAAACATAGATGAGTGGCCTGAGGTAAAATGTGTTAGCATGTGCCTCAATATTTTAGTTCAAGAATGCCATTCTCCTCTTTTTTAATACCAAGCCAAGCCAAAGCCAAGTCAAACCAAACTAAAGGAAAACCAAGTTCTAATAAAAATTATTAAAGAGAGAGCTTGCTTCATGTTCCATCTGTCATGTATGTGGTGTAAGCATACAAAGAAACAACTTATTAAAATGTATTTAAACTAAACACTTACCATTGCAAAATACATTGACTCCAAAAAAAGCACTGGAAAATGTATCATGAATTCACACAATTCAGAAGTACTACCAGTATTGCTCATGGAAAACAAAACTATTAGAAATATCACTTACAGTTACATCCTATGTCTTAGAAGAAGCAACCACACTCTAAACATGCCCTGGCACATTTACAACCTTTTAAAAACACATTTATAAAATTCCCATTTTTTTCTTCCATCCACTTATAAAGCATTTTATAAAATACTTTATAATGATGTAAAGAGCACACTTTAATATGACTCTTCCTGGTCATAAAAAGAGAAGAACGTTTAATGTTTCCAGGGATGGCTGGGGTTGCGCAGTATGGTGTGGGAGGAGCTTACCATAAAAGAATTGTAATTTTAGATGTTAAAAATTCTGAATTTCACACTATCAGGAATTGGCTGGATTTCCCTTGTACACTATAGAGGGGCTATCACATCCAGCAGGAGATTTTCCCCCCACATTCTGTAATGTCCTGGGGGGCAGTGTTTAAAGGCCTTATGTCTTGTCTTCTACACACCAAGATGGAAGTTGTGTCTTCCAGTTTCTAAATAGCAGGATGAGAAGTTAGACTATATAGTTGGAGGAGGACCACATGGGTTCAGATTTTAGACCTGCTTCTGGCAAGATGTGGCAATGTGAGTTCCTGATTTCTCTCAGAAAAGCACACACAATACATCCAGAAAACATGTCACCTATTTTATGGCCTCAGGTCACTGTTAATTGTACCATACTTAATTTTGGTAACAGACACTCCAAATGTTGCATGTTAAAACACTCACGAGCCTTAGAATTAAAGGCAGATGGTTCCAATAGAAGCATAGAAAGTCAGTGCATTTTTTGCCCAAGGCCAAGCTTTAGAAACTGACAGTCACCATGAGAAAGAGAATGTCCATTCTCTAATAAGACAGCGCTAGATGATAAATAGGAGCAGAAAAGACATCTCAAACAATCCTAAGCACACCTTACACAGTTTTGTAACACAACATGAGCGCTGGATGATTCTAGATCAGAATTCCTTGAAAGGTAAAGATTATCCATTCAGGCTTAGTCTGATAGAATTTGTTAGAAAAGAATGTTAGTAACAGTGATGAATACACTATTCAAAGGAATTCCATTTACCCCTCGATGGGCTGGTCCTTCCTTAATTTTGCCATAGTTCATTAAGCCTCCTTATTCACTCCCCATAAATCCAATATCATCTTACTTTATTTCCGTCAACTTCTCCTATGATACAAATGAGTTAAAGGAGGGGAATTTTGCCTTCTTATTGGGATGGGTGAACACAAATGGGAAAATCTGTTTTATTTAATTTGATGAACAATTTCTTGATTATATATCATTAAGTGTTTTAAAAAGTCTTAAATAAAATTGTCTTAGCCATATGCATGATATTCTTCACCTTTCCCCCTTTTTTCAAATAAAAAAGAGAAGAAGGACAAGCAAGGGAAACACATATTTATTGAGCCAGGCACTGAGCTGGGTGTTTTCAATAATGACACAAATAGAAATATAATGACCATATTATTTTGGGATCGCTAAGATTCTGTTCAGCAAGCATTAGTTTTGGCATGCAGTAAAAATGATGTGAGAGAAATTAGCATAATTTTTTGTATTATTGACAATGATTTAACTGTCCATGTTGTTCGTACAAAGTGGTTAGAGGCAAATGGATAAATCCGTGAAAATCAGGAAGCACAATGTGCAATAACCCGAGATTCACAGAGTGAAAAATGTAAGAGACAAATCATATGTGCTTAGCAGTGTATAATCCTTTAATACTAAAAGAAAGAAAGCAGACACCACAGCAGTGACACATAGAAATGAGCCTTTAAAATCAGAACAAGATTATTTCTGATAAATGGCTGACTCTTCCCATGCTGTAATATATTTGATGGTTAAAATCAAACCAAGAGGGTATTTATTTCTTGGGAGTCTGGGCAAATTAAATTACAAATTCATGATTATAGATCTTCTAGCAGCAAAAATTCTTCAAGAAAAATCATTTTAGCAACATCCATGCAATTCTGTTCATTTACATTTCAAACAAGTAAATAGAACTAGGGGAGGCGAAGGAAATAAACACTCTACCAGCCAGGCACTGTGTTGGGTATTTCAAATATAGTGACACAAATTATAATGGCTTTGGCCAACCACCTTGAGGTGACTCACTGATAGGGGAAAACTTGCAATCTATGATTTTTTTTAATCTGATGACTTACTGTGTGGTCTTTCTGCACTTTACTCATCAGCCAATGTCTACAAAATATCAAAATGTAAAAATGGTTATTCAAAAACCTAGCATAAATCTGTAAAGTAGTGAGTTAGAAGGTTAAAAATGACACTAGTAACCACTTCTAATTTCCCACTTCAAGGCTGAATTTTGCTTGGCATTTTATAGGGAAAGAGCAAGAGAGAGGTAGTGGCAGCTTTGGAAATAGGGAACCTTATGCTACGGTGGAGTGTTTGCTTCAATATGGCTTCACACAGGGCATGATCACTCAATGGGCTGAGTCTGAATTGCTTTGGTTAATACGAGACTCTCACATTGTTTAAAATTATTGATAGAGCACAGAAGCAAGTCTTAAGGTGCAAAGAACATGCAGAAATGACATGAAGCAAAGCCAAAGCATTGACATTTCACTAATTGGTGGATTGTACTTTAAACACATTAGAAGCCCAGGTCAGCTATACAATGACATACAGTATCACTTATAGACAAAGATGAAGGAAAAAATCAGAACATTCACAGTTTTCAACTGAAATATATGATTGCATATACGATTACAGATTTTTAATTTTGCTTTACAGACATAGACATAACTACACTGAAATTAGATACGGTTAGATCGTAAGTCATTAAATAATGATTTTCATTTGTATTACATGATAAATTTACAGCATGAGGATTATATACTTCAATATGGCATATACTGGTTTTGAACCACAAAAAGCAATATAGTGTAAAATAACAGATACTTAGGAGTGTCACATGAGAATTATAACAAATATTCCATCAACACCAGTTCAAACATAAGATGTGGTATCTTTCATTCCTAACTATAAGCAGCTTTGAAGGAACGTCATTAGGATGGCGAAGGGAGGTAGTTTTAAAAATTCAAAATACTTTCCTCAGGAATTTAGTAAAACAAATTATTTTCAGAGCTATTTTTGCTATATAGTTTTTTTTCCATTTTAGATAGTGTGGTTAAAAAGGCTGCCTTCCCAATTTGCAAAATGTGTACAGACAAACTAAGCCTGTATTTTAAAGTTTATCTAGGTGGGTATAAATTGACCTTAACTATTAAAGTTTATGTTTGATAGTACTGCTTCAGTCACAAAGGCTTCTAAAATTTTTCTTCTCTTTTTAAATGGCAGTAGATAAATATTAATTAGTATACCAAGATGACCTGTGAGTCCCTTTGCTCATTGGCTAGACCATCTAGATGGGTGCCTTTCTACTCTACGTGTCTCAGTGATTTATAACTTGAAATAAAAGGAAGTGGTGTGAACAGGAGAACTGTTAGCTTATGGTCTTATGAGTTGTGTATGTCTCTCAGCAATTAACTCATATTTGCATGGAGATGTACCATTTTCAGTTAGATTTGAATTAATGCATACTCTTCATTTCGTGGGGTTCTGATATGTCCCACACTTTGGAACATCCCATCCACTGGAAACTGATACCAGGAAGAGCTCAAACCCAAAGTTACCTTCTTGGAAAATAAAAGACTGAGGAGAAAATTCCCACATGATTCATGGATGACATGTCTATTAATCATAAGAAAGAATTGTAATTTTAAGTAGAGTTTCTTGTTAGATCATAAACTCTGAAGCAAAAAGTCTGTATTTTAAAGCTTCTCTTTAAGACTGTCAATACCTACTTATCAAGATAGCTTAGATTTTTTAGATAACAAGTCACCAGGTTGAATCTTTAAGCAAGCACGTATCTAAATTAAGTATTACTAATGATCTCAGCCTAGGTCAAGTGCATGTCAGTAGTGGAATCTGGGCTTTTCATCTGTAGTCTTAGATTTTACATAACTCATGAAAATTAACTCAAAGACAGACCTAGAAGAAGTCCTAGAAACATTTTTTGAGGGTGTCAATCTACTTATCTAAAGAGAGGAAACCAGTGGCTGGAATCAGAAGAGAGGATCATGGTCATGCAGCCTAGTTAGCAACAGTGATGTGACCTAGAACTGAACATGGAAGGCTCAGTGACTCTCCTAGCTGCATCAATGTTGTGCTTGAGCCAAAAGTCAGAAAAGAAACCCCATTCGATGAAGTACACACAAGGCTTTCATCCATGGCAAATCGGGGGATATAAATTCAAGGTTATTACTACTTTTCCATCTGTGTGCAGAGCTTCAAAGTGCACATCTTGTCCTTTGCAGGGCTTGGCATACAATTCAGTGTCATTCAAGAACGCATCAACATTTTGTTTCAGAATGGAAAGTTTTGAGTCATGGGCTGGCAACCTTATCTCCAATCACACTTAGGCAAAGTGATTGACACTATTCATTTTAGTTCTACGATGATTCAATTAAACTACACACAGAAATCTCTGCATATTATGCTGGTTAGTCTTTAGATCATTTTTCCATCCTTTTTCTAGCTGTTCTTTTCTTTATCTCTCCATTTAGTTAAAAGAAATCCATTTAAGGTAAAATTCACTTTCCAATCAATGCACTTTTCTTCCAAAATGAAGGCTTTTTTTAAAGGTAAAGAAAGGCACTTTGTAAAACATACAGAGCTGTTTCTTTCTTGTCTGTGTTAGATTGAAGTTGCTGAAGGCAGGCTGAGCCATTTTGCAAATGATGGGACAGCAGAGGGAAGCCGAATTTAAGAAAAAAAATCAAATGAGAAAGAAAGGATCTAGGTTTCTGTCCGGACAGACTTTCCTCTGGAGCTCAGGTCCTTTGGTGGCTCATTAACTGATGATTCACCAATCCTCTTGGGTCATGTCAAGCAAAGCGTCTCCCAGGTTTGAGCTTACATATTCAGCAAGAGCTTGGCTGCTTCCCATCAAACTAGTTTACAATGAATCATTAACCTACAACTGACTACCAGAACTGGTCTCAGGCACTTAGGAGAATGTATCATCTATTAAAAATCAGTGACACAGCTGATGGTAAGTTGTGCTCATATTAAAGTTCTTTCTATGCATTTGTGAAAACCTATCATAGACTATTTTGCCATTTGTGTCTTAAAGTTCCATCAATCATCCACGGGATGTATTCAGTTTCCATGTACTTTATAACATGAATTCTTAGGCAGTTGCTTACAAAACTACATTTTTTTTGTGGTTCAGAGCAAAAGGTTCTTTAATCTACATGTGCAATGGTTATTCATGAAATATGATGGTGGGAAAACAGCCAACAACCAAATACAAGAACAGAGATTTGAGGCTGTTGGCTCCACGCAGGAATGAGCATGACTTGACACATTAAAGGTAATTTTTCTAAAGACCAGTGTCTCATTTTCTGTGTCATTCTTAGCTCTACACCTTAATCTCTGCACACATGTTTGCACGTGATCTTAAAGGCTGACTTATACTGTGTATGTGTAATGTATGAAGACAAACAGGTGCTGAGATTTGAAAGAGTGAAGCAGAAACGAGCACATTGGTGAAGGTGACTGCATTTCTAGAACTGTCACACAACTTAATTAAGATGCCAGCGATGGGCTCAAATTACTTAGTGAGTCACAGAGTCAAGGCTACTGGCTATTTGTCCAATGTAGTCAGGAAAAATGAAATCCAGAATAGGCAATTGGACTTTCCAAGGCATAGCAGGACTAACTAGAACCCAGGTATCTTGACTCCTGGTATTCATTCTGTCGCTCAAGTAGCTGTCTTTCAACAGAAAATATTTTTTCATAAAGATTTGAATAAACAAATATATCTATAGATTTTATTTTATTTCATGAACATAGATTTTTGTTGGATGAGATTTGTCTTGAGACAGTCATATGTTTCATCTATGCAAAATTATATATCAGAAGCAGATTTTTAAATTTCAAACCATGAGTAGCACATGCACTATCAGTTCTATAGTGGTCATAATTTGTAAATAAATGCATATATTAATCTCCTGGAGAAGAACAGACTATGTTGGGAAAGGCTTAGTTTGTACTGGTTTTGAAGTTTCTTTGTCAGTAGTTTTCAAGGTGAACTAGATTCATTGGCCCTCCTGGAAGTTGTGTGCATTTTGCATGTCATTCTCTCATGTGACTTCATATAAACGTCATCATTATGTAAATCTTAAATCACTAATAGTTTTGTTCACGCTTTCTCTTTACATACAGTGTTGCTTATTTCAAGTTAAATAGACTTGCTCCATACTTTCCAAGAGAGGGGGAAAAAACCTTTCATGGAAATGGTCGTAGAAAACAATGCTTCTCCAGATTGAGGGTGTACATGAATTATCTTGGCATTTAGCAAAATGCAGACTCCAATTCCATATGTCTTCGATGAGACTTGAGATGCTGAAAACAAAATTTCCAAGCAGTACCAAAGCAACTGGTCCTCAGACATTCAGTATGGAGGATCCAGGGGACTGAATGAGCCTGGACAACTTTGCCAAATGCTTCTTTTGTCCACAAGATGTTTATGTTTTAGGAAAATAGGCTTCAGGGGTTTGCTTTTGCAGTTCTGAAAGGGTTGGCTGTGTGTTTACTTTCAGGCATCAAGGAATCTCTGAGTGCAGTTTCTACCAATATGTGCTTGTTGGATGAACTTCACAAGAGGTGCAGTTCAGAGTCTCTATATCCTGTTAGTGAATGGACAGGGAGCTACTTGGCAATAGGTGAGATGGAGAGGACATGGGAGACAGAATGCAGTCCTGGGTACTCCTAGTAATAAGGTTGTGAGCCTTCTCAGGAAGCCTGCCACTGCAGTTGTCTTGCAGAGTCTCCATCTCCTGACCTTTGAAGCTCTGGTTATCACTGGACAGCTACTTGATTTCCTAGAACTTCTAGCTGGACGTTCTTGACGTGAGCAGAGCCTCTGCCAAGAGTTAGCGAATGCATTTATTCCAGAGAGATCATGACTTTTGGTTTTCCTTAAAATCCTTTTGTGTTCAGAATTTCTTAGAAAAAAAGAAATAAAACAAAGCCAATTCTCTGTCTTGGAAACTATGCTAGCTGTCACGACTCTCCACTTTCATGGTTCATAAGAGTCCCCCATAGGTGGGCAGAGCCCTAAGTTCACGGGAGAAATATTTTAGGTCTAGAGTCCTAAAACCCTAAAAGAGATGGCTCCTATTTAAAGTGTCCTGGAGATAAAAAAAAATCAGATAAATGGTACTCTTTTGTACCTAGTTAAATTTTTCATTCACTTCACATTCTTAAGTGGGCAAGGGGTTGGCCTGACATTTCTCTCTGACATGGTCTGCATATACTATATATACTTTGAATACTCATTATAACCTTGCAGCAGAAATGACTGCCCCCACTTGAAGACGTAAACAGCAGTACTGGGAAGTTAGAAAATAGTCTTTACTTTACCTAAGCGATAGAAAAATAGTCTTCAAAAATACAGTGCTAAACTTACGGGTTTGTATTAAAGCGAAATTGTATATACAGTAAGGCAACACTTCTACTACCACCCTGCAATAATTACCGGCTAGATTAAAATTAGTCTTTGGGAGTCTGTTTTCTACTAAGAAAATACTAGGGTGTATGACAAATCATCGTCCTGCTGAAATGAAGCAAGGAAAACATTTGAAAATGTTTCATCACATGGAATTCATTGGCCTTATTTTGTAAGAAAATTTTATTTCCCCAAACTATACACTCTAGAGGCCTTAGAAAGAAATAACATTTAGGCAGGATAAACCATTCTTGACACATTCAAATTATTTAAAAAAAAATGGGGCCTGATTTCATTTGCATACAGGCAAAGGGTCAGTAAGGAATAGGGACTGTTGTAAACAATTTGGCTGTTGTCCTGGAATGTGTCCTTTTGGAAAAGGGTTATGCTTGGACCATCCTAATCAAATGAAGGAGGAGTGTAAAGGCTTAGCCATCCATTTTGAAAAGCTCTTTCATGGCATTTTCAACATCATCTTACGCTAAGTCTTTTAGACTGTTTTATAACTCTACCATAAGCCAAATCTATTGCAGAGGCTATACCTGTTGGCACCATCCCTCAAGAATGGTAAACAATGTGCTTTTATTTCATTGAACACATTATATATATATGTACATATATATTACTAATAGCAAAGAGCAAGTCTGCGAATCACAGCATACACCATCGATTGTTCTGGAAACCAGCTGCTGAGAGGAGGCAGGTGCTGAAATGGGAGCATGTAAAGGAATGAAGTAGTGTGTTATTTTACCCACTTCCTGAAACATTTGCTAGCAGACCATGCTATTCCATGACTCTGTAGTGTTACCTGAAGGGAAATCACATTTTAGCCAATCGTTCCACGAGTCTAGCTATCAGTGAAAGGAGTGCATGAAGCATGTAGGATCCAGGTAATCCAACCTGCCCAGTTGGAGTCTGCAGTTGCTTGAGGTTGCAGCCAAGCTGGCCAGATCTTTCTCAGACTGATTCTGTTCGAGCGATGGTGGAGCCTTCTTGGCTGAATCCCCAAACAAAGCTGTGTTCTGAGCTCGTGAATCTGGCACTAACACCAGGATGTTGTCATCCACAACCCCAGACACCTTGGCATACTCTTTACTGGTTTCAGGAACCCCGGGCTTCTCCATCTGGTTGTTTTCTTTCTGTTTGGGGAACATTGATAGTACCCCATCTTTGTTGACTTTGTGAATCTCCACATAATCTGGGGGTTTAGCATAGACGATGGAGCCTTTCTCCTGGAGCAGGGGCCAGGATGCGTTTTGTTTAGTTTTAGAACTGAAGCTTTTCGTCTCCTCATGCTCCGCCACCTCTTCTTCCTCTTCAGTCTCAAGGGTTTTAGAAAATTTTAGATGTTTTCCTGCTTGGTCTAGGAAAGAGGCGAGCGTGTCTACAGGACCTCCAGCGAGCTTGCACACATCAGCAGTGCTGTGATAAGGAGACCTGGTCATGTGTTGGCCTGGCAGCAAAGGCCATGTTGAAGATTTGGATACATCTACATGAAAATAGGGGACGCTGCTTTGGGGGTCCTGGGCAGGAGGGATATTTGCTTCAGGATTCTCTGGCTTCTCAATGATCTCAGGAATGTGGAAAGCAGGTGGGTAGGCCTGGGGCTCCTCACACTTTTCAGACAGAAGAGAATGGCTGTCATAGCTTCCGTGACCGGAGTCACTATCGGGGTCTAGGTGCGTGGGTTTCCCACCTTGGCCTGGGTACTCTTTGGAACGGGAGGGCATTAGCTGTACGTCCTCATTGTCATCCACCTCTAAGAACTCCACCAGCAAGTCCTCAGAGTCAGAAGTGGGGGGGAAGTCTTGGCATCCTAAGGCACTCAGGAGTTCTTCAGACTTGCCCTTCTATTGAAACACAGACACAAGGAGAGATGGCTGTTAGCTTCAGCGCACGCCACCCTTGGCCTCACAGCTGAGCGGTATCTGAGCAGAGTAAAGGGGCTTTGCTCCTGGGGCCGCAGCCAGGCCGTATCTTGCTCAGTCTTGGAACGGAAGCTTTCCACCTCCTACTGCTCAGCAGCAGGGACTGTGAGGAGTCTCACAGTATCCCGCCCCCAGACTGCAGACACATGGGTCAGTCAGGTCATCTACAAGCACCTTTTGGGTCCTATTCACCAAATTACTTTTCTTTAATCTTTCATGATTTTTCTTTGTCTCTAATAGTGGCTATGAACTCCACAGGAAAATACTATACTACTCAATGTATGCTAAACATAGAACTATGAAACCAAAGTGTCTTGTGAAACATTTGAAGTTGTAGTGTCTGTGTATACTCCTGACTGGTACTCAATGGCAGGGTAGTTGTGAGATGCGGTGGCTGGCCTCCTAGCCTCCTCTACCACCTTCTGGAGTGTGGTGACAGTGAATTGGCCTTGGCTCTGGCTTCTCCTACCACCCCATGTCCTTCCCCTTTTCATCCTCTTACTATTTTCCGTCTCTCCTTTCCTTTTTCTTCTTCAATTTTCCTACTTTTTCTTTATTTCTTTCATCTCCTACCTCCTCCTCTCTCTTTCTCCTATTCCACATTCTCTCTCTCTCTCTCCCTCTCTCTCCTCCTATTTCTCTCTTTCCTCATCCAGTCTCTTTTTACTTCTCCTCTTCTCCCAAGTCCTCTGGCTTAGGTCACATGCCTAAGCCTTGACTTTTATCCCTTACTGGGTAGATATGACTTTGCATAGGTTGCTCGCCAATTTTATAATGGGAGTAATATCATTTATCTGTCAGGGTTCTTATGAAGTTTAGAGATAAGGCAAGAAAGAATATAAACAGTATAACCATAGAGTAACCATTTATCATTAGGTCTCCGTGGCTAGCAGGTTGAGCTATGAGATAGACACCAGGTAATTTGCTTAGCTGAGACATTGCTGTTGGCTTTATAAGGGTCAATAGTAGACTGAACAGTGGGTAAGACCCCTGGACCAGAAACCCAAACTCCTTAGCTCTAGTCCTTGTAGTTATAATCAAAGTGATTTTGAAAGACAAGTCAAATTCACTTTTCACATTCTTATAAGCCTAATAAGCAATCACATCAACCGGCATTTACTTTTATATACAGGTGATAGCTTTTCTATACACTACTGTTAAGGTCAGATTGAAACTATACATTTCAACCCAGAGAGAAATGCTTTAATTCTGTCTCAAATCAGTCTAGTGTGCTTTGGGAAACACCAGCCCATAGGGTACTGATCTACTGACCACTCAAATGGGAGCATAGGGACAATGGAAAATTCTGTCACAGTGGCTTTGTAAAGAACATTGAAATGGAAGCTTGGACTTGTGTAAGGGAGATGGTGGTAGTGAGCATTAGTTAAAATATCTTTTCTCTCTCTAAACTTATTATTTGAACAAAATGGTCATCTCTGTCTTCAGGAGCAGCCCTGGGCAATGTAACATGCCTCCCCATGAGTTTGGATGCCTCCGAGCTGTCTCTCTCTGCTCTGTGACTTTTAGAATATGATGATGAACACAGTCATCCCAAAAACTTCCTTCTGTTAATATACATGCTGATGAGAAGGAGCGACTGGAAAGGGATGAGGGCCAGGTTGGATTGATGAGGACGGAGTGGGCGTACGCAAACCTAATTACATCAAGCAGTGAGTTACATCACACTCTCTGCTTCTGACACTCACCTCCAGCAGATGAGTATCAAATCCTTTTATTTTTGGCCCAGGAACTGGTGGAAAGATGCAGGTCATCATACTATAAAATAATTTGTGAGAGTGGACAAATGACTCATATTTCATTATAATATTTGAAAGAGATTCCCGCCCCCCGCTCCCAGTTCTCACAGTTGATGCTTGGGCTATAAGAGGTTGAATTCTAGGGCTGTATTAAAGTAGCAGTAAATGCCAGAGATAGTGGCAGAGACATACACTACAACTTCGCTGGCTAATTTTGAATGCTAATTTTAAGCTACTGGCTTATTTGTTCCATTTGATTCTTTCAGCGTTAGCTGCTTTTGCCAGATTTCCACAATTTTACAGCTCCAAGCCCCTATTTTACAGAAAGAACACTAGACTCAAAAAGTATATTTTTAATACTCTTTTTAAAAACCCATTAATAAAAGATTACTTTTTTGTACTAGAAGAAGTACTAGCACTAATGGATAAATAAGGTACTTAATTAGGCTGTTTGCTGGTTTTCATCATCTTTCTATTGGTGTTTTTTGTCATTATTCCAGATAATAATGCCTGAGAGAAGAGCTGGGAGACAGTGTAGTACCTATAGCCTTTCAAAGCTACTGCCCAGACCGTAATCAAACAGACGACAGCAGAGAGAATGGCCACAATGATCCACACGATTTTATCTTTTAGGGTGAAGTCTAAAAAACAAACAGCCAGAGAGCTTTGATCACGTATAATATCAACATTAAAAACCAACTAGCCAACCAAAATAACACATGCAAGTTTGGACTCAAGATTTTGTCTTCCTACTTTATTTCTTGACTTGAAAAGCAATTCATCAACAGAAGGTACATGTAAGATAGATAGGAAGGTCAGATCAGAATGAATGACCAGTGAGTCCTTGGAGGACATTCTAGATTTATACCTGTAACTTTATTCTAGAAACTGATGTTTGGCAACTATGAATCAGGCAGTAACACAGCTCTTCCAAATGTCTTTTTGTTAGATTAAGAGATGATAATCACATATCTATCTACTTTTTTAGATAGGGCTCAAAATAGTTTCTGTATTATTATTAGCTATTACATGCAGTTTTATTGCTATGTAAGCATAGGGGAAAGTATAGTCAAAACACTCACCACTGGGTATTTCAATGGAATTCTCTTGGCCCCATCTACTCCAGTATCCATGGTCTGGCTTGCAGCGAGTCTGGACAAAGTATTTTTGTCCTGAATATAAGTCAAAAACCTTAAAATGTGTTTGCTGCCCTGTAAAATGGTTCTAAGGAAGAACAAGAGAAACAGAAGTCACCTCTGACTCTTGTTATGAGAAAAGAGGTTTTTCCTTCACATAAGTTAATGGGGAGTTAGGTCGACATGGCTATGCTTAGAGGATGCCTTATTTTCATTGCTCTGTTCTATTCTTTCCTTCTTCTTTTTGAAATTTTCTCATAAAAACTTTCTCATAAAAATAAAAAAGGTTTTCTATGTATCTATTTGGAACTCTATTTCAGAAAGACAATTGCCACCCCTCACCACTTTACTTAGTGAAAGTAAATTAGCTAACAAATTAGATGTACATATAAGAGATAATAAAATTATTAGCTTACAAATTTCAATGAAGGAATTGATTTAAAGGATTATTAGTTGGTGTAAAAACTATTAGGTGGAAGGAATCCAAATCTTCATGTATGTTGAAGTGATTATACACAAATAAAATGTTACTTAGCAAGGAAGCCATCAGGTTTCTACCTTCCTAGTCTAGGACTCAGATTTAGTATCAATTATACTAGGTCGATCAGATGACTTGATGATGAAGAATATAGTACAAAGTTCATACTAATTACTTATAGAGCATGTTGCGCTACATGTATTCCACCTGAATCTACTCAAGCTCTGAAATCTAAAGTATGATTGCAGACAGTACAGGAGCCAAAATACTAGCTAAGTGAATATACAAAGAAGTAATAAAAGGTGAAGACTGTGGTACATCCTTCTGAACAAGTAGTCTCCTCTTCTCACTACACTAAAAATGTCTTGGAGTGGCTTAGTTTGGATTAACCAGCTATTAAAGATTTTTTTTTAGGAAACGGAGACAGGGAGGATTAAAATATAGACTACTTTATTTTCTTTAGGAATTTTAATTACCCTTTTAAAAATGTATGATCCTATTATTTTGACTATGTTTACAAATGTCTCATTTTCAACATAGGGTAGAATACCATTATGCCTGTAATTGTAGCATTATCATTTTACACTGAACAATTACAAAGCATTTCCTTGAAAACACTGACCATGGGCATATTAAACTGACTCTCTTGCCTCCAGGCTCAGGATAGTTTATAGTTTATATCCAGAGGCTGTCTGAGATATACTTGGGTGGGCAAATTGGGAACCGAAGAGGGAACCTGTCTGGTACAAGCAATTGTCTTTGTAAGAGTTGTGAATATGAACATCTTTCAATCTCAGAAGAAGGGAGAAGGCATTCCTTGTCTAGCAGGGCTGTGTCTGCAAGGGGATGCCCACAAGAATTGGGGAAATGATCTGCTCTGTTGTAAGAGGGTTGTCCCTGCCGAAGGACATGGCTCTTCACTTTGACTCACCTCCCACTCATCTGCTCCTTCAGACTTCAATCGAATTTCATATTCCATTGTAAACCATCCAGTTTTCACATCAGTTATGTTGGGTGGGGACCATTTTATCCACAGATACGTCTTCTTGTCTTTCAGCTGTCTCACTTCTAAAGTCAGGTTCCGAGGAGGCTCTGGCTCAACTGTGGATATAAAAGACATCTTTAGTTTCACTCACGCCTTGGACCTTCTCTTGGGCTCTACTGTTTTCTGTCATGGCTTGAATTTCCATCAGTCCACTTTCTCCACTGCATGAGAAGCTCCCAGAGGACATAATAAATTCCTTCTTACTCTTGACATGTGATCAGTCGTGTTTGAACTTGAAGATGGGGTTTGAAAAGTAACCAAAACAAACAAAAAAAGCAACTGAGATTTTGCTTTGGCTGTATTCTCCTCTGTCTCTCTGTCTCTGTCTCTCTCTCTGTCTCTGTCTCTGTCTCTGTCTCTNACCTTTGGAAGAGCAGGCAATTCTCTTAACCACTGAGCCATCTCTCCAACCCCTATTCTCCACTTTCTTTCAGCCAGGTTCATATGCATGTGCACATTTTTCCCCTAATGACAATATCCATTTGATAATAACTGGGACGGGAGTTATAAGGAGATGATTGGGAAAGACATTTGGAATAGTTAATTTCCCTGATCTGGGAGCAACCATTTCCTTGAAAGTCTGCACATCTTTCTGTGCATCACCCACTCATATTTGCAACTTTGCAGGTAACAAGTTTACGGATTTTTGCCTTCAGTTCATCAATTATATTTTACGCTCAGAGTATACATCACTCTCTGTGGAGAGCAGACTTCTTCCTGACAGATAGTAAATGGCTAACGTGTGCCTAACTTGACCTTTTGGAGAGTGTTCCCTTGAGTAACCCTCAAGCAGCTTGTTGTCCCATTTATTCAGTCCCCAAATGTTTACTGAATTCCCACTAGCAAAACCTTGTAATTTCTTGAATGCATACTACATACCATGAATTAAAACAATACTCTAACAATGAATCATCATTTAACCCCTTCCCTAAATGTCATGAGCCTACATTACTGGGCCCCTTGGGTAGAAGAGAAATGAAAAGAGGAACAATTACTGGTCTAAAGTCACATATTCAGTAATGAGTGTTATTTGAAACTTAGAAGCAGCTTTTATTTTGAAACAAGTTTTAAACAGTGTTTTCCCTGTAGGTTGCAGTAAGAATTAGCTAATGTGTATGCAACATTCTAAATGAACTAATGCCATGAATTACACAGGTTAATATGATTTTAAGATGATGATTTTTGTTATGTGTATTTTACTACAATTAAAAATAATCAAAGGAGGCACTTACTCTCAGATTTTTCTAATGATGGGCCTTGGCACTACCACTCTAAGAGTGAAACACCTAGTGGGCTGTGAGTGCTCAGCTGAAGATGCAACAACACCTGCATCAAATCACTTTCCCTAGGGCTCTTGAAATATCGCAGAAGCGGGGCCAGGAAGAATGTGAGAGCTGGAAGATGGGGAAGGGTGCTGTGAAAGGCTGTCTTTTGGCAAGACTTGGCTGCTGCACACATGAAACCACAGCTACTGCGACTTCTTGTCAAGGATCTGGAGGAGATCACATATGTTCAAACTTCAAGCATCGAGGGGATAGGGCCCCTGAGGTCTCATCCCTAGCTGAAGAGCTACTGGCCATTGGTGGAGGCTGGAGGGGCGAAAAGTCACTTTTCTTTGGGGTGTGGCTATAGCATGTTGCCCATGCCCCATTGGATGACCCCGTATGGCCAGCACTAATTGAACTCAGTGTGTTATTAAAAATGTAACAACAAGGTAAGCAAAAATGAGGACGTGAAGTTGGGAGGGAGATGTGTAACAACTTCAGTGGCTTGGCCTGCTTTCTGTTGTTGAGTGGTACTGCTTCCATGGGGAAGGCTTGAGTAATTTCAAACCTTACTAGCTACTTCATAAATTATTATCTAAATGTCATTCTCCTCATCCTATCTATTCTCCTAAGAGTCTGTTTATTGTCTGTGCTAAACCATAAAGGCCATTACAGCTGTGTCCAATTGCCCCACTACATAATGCTGATCATGCAAAGCAAGAAACTATCTCAAATTGACGGCTCAACTTTATGGATGCTTTCTCCAGACAACATATAAGTGACCAGACCTTTGACCAGTTGCTATTTACTTCCTGTTGTTATTGTTATTATTATTATTATTATTATTAATAATAATTTTGGGATACTTGAAACTAGGGCTTTTTTTTATTTATACCAGGCAGCATCCTGCCATGAACCCTTACCCCCATCATCCTGGGCAGATTATTTGTCTAAGAATAACTCAAATTATAGTGAAGTAGATGCACTATTGTGGAGAGCTCAGTTTCAGGCAGAGTATTTGGGATGACTCAGGTGAATTCCGAGCCAGAAGATCCTTTTAAAGACCTTCATTTCTGAAGAGTATCCTGTCTTCCACAAGGAGAAAGAAAAGACTTTTGGAGCTGTTAGTTTAGCTCCGTGGGAGAGTGCTTGCCCTCATACCCATCTCTGGGTTTCATCTCCAGCACACCCCCAGCAAAAAGAAAACAAATTCAAGTTGGCTAGTAAAAAAGACAAAATGGTTGAAGGGAGAGGTCCAGGGGAGCTATTAATAAAGGAGGAGTATAGAACACTCACATTGGATATAAGGCACTAGGATTAGAGTTGAGGGAAAATAAGAGAACATGAAGATCCCAAGTAGTAATCTTGCTGTCAAGAATCAAGGCTGTTGATGTGAAATTCTCCCTCTACAAAGATGCCATGAGTTCTCACACCTTTCTTGTCTAGGATTCATCCATAAGCCAGAAAGACTCAAGCTGAGTTTGACTTTTGATATACCATACCATACCAGACCAGACCAGACCATACCGGTAATATATTCCTCACCCACTTCCCCCTTACCTATGTAAGTCACATCCACATAAAGTGGATCTGATGCACTGCTTCCCATTTCATTGGTAGCATTTACTGTGATGACGTATATTTTCCATATGGAAGTGTACTGCTTGCTAAAGAAACAGGAGTTGGGGCCACTGGTATTGTAGTCTGGACATTCATGGGTAGTTTTCTCTCTGCAACAAGTAATGCGTTAAGAGTGAATAAGAGAACAAGAGTCTTGTTTTTGTTCTTAAAAGATGAATATTACTGGATTTTGGGGATAAGGCGCTCAAAGTACAAGAATAAAGCAGAAAAATGTAGCTTTGTGCTCTACGCAGACCAGTTGGGAGGGAGGGAAAGAAGGGTGCTGTAAGAACAGGTAGAAAGATGAGTTTAGCATCTCAGTTCTCTGCTGCTCAGTCACCCTTCTTTCCTGTAGGTGTCCTTATGAACCTTGTGAATGGTCCTTCTGAGTTACCAGTGACCAAGGCACACTCACAGCAATGGTACTACCATTGGTCACCTTGGGCAGCTGGAACTTTTGTTAGCACACATACACAGTATGGGATCATCCATATTGCAGCTCTGCTCACACAAGCCTGTCAAGCTACATTTCGATAAGAGGATTTAGGAGGAGACTCACTGACATCAGAATACATTAGATGGTGTCAAGAAGGCAACACAGTGAAGTGTCTTGAAAGGAGATCTTTCAGCCTTACGGGGCTCACTAAGTTGCTCACATTTTAGCAGCCTCAACTCCATTCGTACCACACAGGTTTTGGAGGCCGCTTCAGCTCTGGGTTCTTTAAGTATTTGTGCCATGCCTCTTTGGATACCACACAAAAGGTCAGCTTTGTGTACAAGCAGTCCTTGGAAACTGGCAATGGCTATCTCTGTCAGTGATATTTTATTGTTAGGTCCAAAATATGGAAATGTACTTTTTGCTAAACTAACCTTTCTATAGCTCATTTAGGATTTCTAGGAGAGTCTCATTGTGAGTTCATCAAAATTATCATCTAGAGATGATCTTATTTTGCCCTCATGGCAATGTTAAATTTAACTGTGCCTTTCAGGAGACCTTAAACTTTATTGTTTTGCTGTGTTTGAAATAGGGGTTTTCTATGTAGCTCAGGCTGACTTTGAACTTGTCATCTTCCTGCATCAGCGTCTAGAATGCTGGGATTACAGACGTGTGTTACCATGACTTATAGCTTTTAGATCAGCAACTTACTTAAAAAAAACCAACCCTCAAGTTCTTTTCCTTAAAAGTTATTTATTCTCTTGGGAATGAAACACATTTGCAAACCTAACGTACCATGGCTGCCAAAGATCACACAGCTTATATAATTCTGTCATGTTGTAAAAGTAGGGTATTAACGAAAAAAAATCAAAAACAACAAACAAACAAACAAAAAACCCTACAAATGTCATGTGGTTTCTGGATGAGCAGCTAAGATTAGCCAATCTATAGGAAATGATGACTTGGTCTGTAATCTGTTTGGGACAGACATTTGGAAACATGGCTAGTATTATAATGCTACTGGTCAATGTGCATTTGAAGACTGAGTGTGTAAAAAACTTTTAGAGAACATGATGGGCTAGAGACATTAGATTCCTTTCCTGGTGATATGAACCGTATTGATATAAATCCAGGAAAGCATGGGTGGTATTTATAATAAGAACTAATGTAACTAGGGACCAGAGCGTGAGCACTCTGGTGGGGTTTGATGAGGTAGAAGAGAGCTTTTTACCCTTCTTTGCTGTAAGTCAGCGAGTAGTTGGTAGGAAGTCCTCCATCTGTCCCGGGATTCCACCAGCAGGTGAATGTTTCCTTGTCGGGAGACCGGCATTTGTGGATCTCAGGTTTTCCAGGTGGTGATTGTCCTAAAACAAAACCAGCCAGCCGTAAGCCATTCTAGTTAATACTGCGGTCGGTTCAACTGCTTAACTGAGCTGCCAGTAACAGAGACAGATTACTGGCACCCTGGATGTGAGGAGGCCTTGGTGCATTATTCAGAAAGGCCACTGCACCAGTGGCCAGCTGTGACAAACATTTCACTGAAGAGTAAGTCTGAGGAAACAGAGGTGGGTGCATATGGAGAATATGGAGCTAGCCCTTCTCACGGAGCCTATGTAGGTAGCATTAGGATTGCCCTCTGAAGCATTCTTCCCCAGTGACAAGGGACCTGTGTGCACACTCAGGTCACTGCTCAGGAATCTGCCCTTTTCCGGCATCCTCGCAGCACTAACTGTACCTCCGTCTTTTTCTGCATTACTTATGGCCTTACTTCCTCTCCCCTTTGTCTTCTGTGCTTTCTCCTTTACCTTGATTCTGCACAGCTTTTGCCCAGTGATCTAGTTTATAT
>LOJH01021486.1:0-15903 GCA_001685095.1 Ellobius talpinus
ACATCTTGAAATTTGCAGGCAAATGGATAGAGCTAGAAAACATCATTTTGAGTGTGGTAACCCAGAGCTTCAGCTCTTCAGTTCAGGCTGCTGAAAAGTTTGCGTCATAGTAGGCAAGCAGAGTCCAGAAGTAAACAAGCAGCTGAACTGACTTCAGGGAAATTTCAGAGGCTATCAGGTAGAGAGAGGATCACATTTCCAACAAGTGGTGCTCAAACAGAATGAGACTGACATGAAAACCCATAGCCTTGAATCCACTTCCTGCCGCATTGATTTAAAATGGACTATATAAAAAATGTACAGTCTAAAATATAAAAGGTTTTTGAGAAAAGCTTAGGGGGAAGACTTTGTGATCTTGGGACTGGTAAAAATGTTTTAAGACTAAAATCAGGATTCAAAAAAAATGATAAACTAAACTTCATCAAGTAACTTCTGCTCTTGGAAAAGACCCTCCTAAGATAATGAAAACAATTCAAACTTGGGATAAATATTTGAAATACACTGCTCTGTCAAAGAACCCATAACCTGGTCTGGACTGAACTCAGTGATGACTTCTATGCCCAACACCACAAAAATAAACAAACAAATAAATAAATAAGCAAGCAAGCAAACAAACAGCGGACATGTTTGTCTCCAGAGAATTGAGAGGACTGTACAAATTCATTCACAGGTTAAATCTCAAATGTGAAAAAAATAGGCTTGAACGCCTTGAATACCCGACATATAAGAATTGTCAAAACATCTTAGCCATTAGAGAAATGCAAATTCAAATCAAAATGAGATATCACTACAAATGTACCTGAACATGTGACTGAAAAGACTCAGTGCAAAGTACACTAAGAATACACAGTAAAGGGTGTTTCCCAACACTGTAGAAACCCTGAAACAACATGTGTGCCCATGGCATAACTAATAAGGAGGATTGAAGTGAGTTTAAATGTCTTACAGCACTTGTGGCTCTGAGTAATATATGCTATCTTTTGTTTCTGTAATCTTGCTTGCCTACTGCATCAGCAACCTCCTCCCATTTAGAAACAGACACGAAATAACTGTTCTAACCTCATTGACTTATGATGTCAGCTAAAATTCAAACTTCTCTCATCAATAGTCCTTATTCATATAGGCTAACCCCACCAGTAACAACAAGACCAAAGTGATGCTGTACAGCCTATCCACGTTGTAATAAACTGTGGATCAGGGCCCTGTTCCTCAAAGCATAAGCTTAGCTGGGCCTGCCAGAATAATTAAAGATGAGTTTTCCAACAATTAATGCTGTTCGGTTTCTTGAAGATCATATTTCTGCAACATGAAGACTTAGCAAAAAACAATTAACTGTCTTTTAAAAACACTCCCATTCCTACCATATGACCAGCCATTCCATGAGAGATCACCTAAGTGTACAATACACATAGGTTCTGTCATAAAGGACAACTGTCTATCATAGCTATGGGAGAATTACATTGCATTCCTACAGGGGAATACTCCCCAGCCAAAAAAGTTACCCAGAGAGGCAGGCAATAGCTGGGATTCACCTTGCATAAGCTAAATGAGGGAACAGAATTGAAACAGTGTTTGCTACAGAAATGCTTTATAAAGGTCTGAAAACAGTTGATCCATGGCCATGGTGAATGAACCAGCAGTTGCCTGGGTACGGCAGGGTAAGAGAACAGAAGGAACTGAGGAGCCCTCTAGCTTGGCTTTCATGCCCTGCAACAGAGTCTTGTGTCTTCACCAATAAGGTCTCACCATCTAGCTGTGGTGAGCAACCAAGAGAAATTACAACAGTTGGTATTGTTTGGAAACAATTGGCCTCTCTGACCAATAATTCATAGAGAGGTATTGCATACCTGGTACTGAGATTTTCATTTAATAACATGTTTTGGGGAGGAAGTGTTGTTCATGCAAGCAGAGTAGCTGCATTCAAACTCCATTTTTTAAATTATATTTTTTAATTAGTTCACAGTGTAGTGAGTTTCTATAAGGCTTTCTTTTCAAAGTTTGTTTTAGGCTATTTTAGGATCCTTGTATTCCTGATACATTTTATAACCAACTTGTCAGTTTCTTCAAAAGGCATGTTAGACATCTGACTGGGATTGAGTTGTATCTATGGATCAGTTGAACCCACATTTGATAGTCTTGACCCTGAGCTGCTAATAAATTGCCTGATTATCTTGGGTTATTATTTTTATTTTGCAGGATTTTTCTACATCAGTGTGTTAGTTATTTGATATTTCTGCAATAAAACACCATGACCAAGGCAACTTAGAAAGCAAAGGGTTTATTTGGGCTTGCAGTTCCATAGGGTTAGCATTTACAATGGCAAGATGGAGGCAGCAGACAGGTCTAGAAGCTGGAGCAGGATTCAGAGTTCACATTCTGGACAACACACAGAAGCAGAGTCAGGGGGAACTGAAATAAGCCTGCCTCCAGTTACGTATTTCCCCCAACAATGCCAGACCTTCCAGACCACCTCCAGTTACATATTTCCCCCAACAATGACTTACCTTCCAGACCTCCTCAAACAGGGCCACGAACTGAGGATCAAGTGCTTAAATATATAGACCCATAGGGCACATTCCCTTTCAAACAACCACAATAAATCATAAAACCTTCCCAGAAAGTGCCTCCTACCCACTTCTCAATTTTCTTGTTTTTTCTGCATGTGGAACCATTCAATAGCCAAAGCCTGAGGGTCACTCAGACCAGAGAGCTGATCTTCTCGTCTTAGTCCAGTAACGTGTTATACAGCAAAACTTCAGCCTCCTGGGTGTCTTGTAGTCACAATCCTGCAGTTTGAGTATCTGCCTACCTTTGAGAGTGTTTTCCTAGTGTGTGTAAACATTGAATATAAGCTCTGTTTTATTTCATTTCGTATACTCTACCCGGTAAGGGCAATGTCTCTGGTAAGTACAAGTAACCTTTCGTGCCAAACTTTACGGAATTGCGGGCTGTTTGGGTGATATTGTGACTTGGAACTCCTTGAGTTTCAACTAAACTTCAGCAGCACCCTTACTCAGGAGGAAAGTATATCCAGAAAAATATTTAGCGATTACCTCAAACTCCACGTATGTGCACTGTGTCACCTGTAACGGCAGCACCTGAGGCAATCTCTCAAGAACCACTCATTGTGCTAGACCCTGCTGCAACTCACAGCAGAGAAACACCATACCCTGCTGAGTATGCAGCTTAAAGGGGAAGCCTGGCCGCCTGTACTTCATGTGAAGATCAACATTTATTCAGGAAAATAAGTTTGAGAGCCTCCATAAGTCACATGACCTCTTATGCAGCAGCTTACCCTTCCAGAATCCATCTTGCTCTATCTGTTCAAAATAGAACAGTCAGTGAAAGCCATGGTGAATGTGTGGGAGGCATTTCCATTCATGTTCCATGTTGTTTCAAAAAAAAAATCCAGACTCCCCAAGGGACCCACTTCCTTCTAAACTATAGGTCCACCAGGTACGAATGGTGCCTTTTTAATGAATGTCTTAGCTAATCCCAGGCCCACCAGCACGCAGAAACTCCACTAAGGGGCAAACATTTCACATCTTTTCTTTCCAAACTTCTGCAAGGATGTGTCTTACCAAACGTCATGGAACCAGGCTCAGCATACTCATTACTGTCTTAATCAGAGGTGCTGTGATTGCCCATAGAAGACCCTTGATGAGACTGGGTTTGTTGATTGCAGGGTTTTGTTTAACCCTTTTCGCTCTTTGCACTTTGGGGGGCCCATTACCCAACCCACACTGAGTCTTGTTCTTACTTAAGAATGCCCAGCCTTAGCTTGGCTTCTTTTCTAGCTAGCTTTTCTTAACTTAAATTACCCCATCTATCTTTTGCCTCTGAGCTTTTATCCTCCTCTATTTTATATACCTTCCTTTACTTCTTACTCTGTAGCTTGCCTTGTAGCTGGGTGGCTGGCCCCTGGAGTATTCCTTTTTATCCTGCTCCTTGAACTCTCCCCCCACAGATTTCTCCTCCTATTCATTCTCTATGCCTGCCAGCCCCACCTGTCCTTTCTCCTGCATCCCTATTGGCCGTTCAGCTCTTTATTAGAACAAACAGGTATTTTAGACAGGAAAAGTAACACAGCTTCACAGAGTTAAGCAAATACGACATAAAAGAATACAACACATCTTTGCATCGTTAAACAAATACTCCACAGCATAAACAAATGTAACACATTTTTAACTAATAGTCTACAACAATTGATGATCTATCAGAAAAAGAGGGTGATTAAACCCTCGCCTGGATTCCAGCTGGGCTGGCATGTGGCGAGGACTCCATCTATGCAGCTCCCAGGAGACTGTTGCCCAAGTTGGAGCGGGATTTTCTGGGAACGCAATGATTTGGGTAACTCAGACTTTTTCTAAGCAACCCCTCAACCATGCTTCTGTAAATATATTTGTAATATACTCACTGGTTCACCAAACTGGACTAGGGTGGGATCATTTCTGTGATCTGTTGTCAGTGCCCTGTCTGGGATGAACAAGTGTTTATTTCCATCTCCCTGGGAAGAGTCATACAACCCCAAGGTGTCCTAACAGAGTGGACTAACAAAAGAAAGCTGCTTAACTCTTGGCAGCTGAGAAATGGAGAGAATGCCTCCACTAGGTAGGCTCTGTATTTTTTTTTAATCCTGTCCTATGGGATGCTGCCATGCAGATTCGAGGCAGTTTCCCCCTTTCTCAGTAATCCCTCTATAAATGTCCTCACAAACATATCCGAAGGTTCATCTTACTGATCTCCTAGGCACACGTCAATCCATTCAAGCTGGCAATCCATTACTATTCTAGTCACTGCTCTGTTGCTGTGAAGGGACACCAAGGAAAACTTTTAATTGGTGCTGGCTTATAGGTTCAGAGGTATATACCTTTACTGTCATGGCAGGAAGTATGGCAGCATGCAGGCAGACATGGTGATGGAGAAAGAGCCAAGAGTTCTGCATCTGGATTGGCAGGCAGTAAGAATAAAAACAGGCACTGGGTCTATCTTGAGCATTTGAAACCCCAAAACTAACTCCCAGTGATACACTTACTTACTCCAACAAGGCCACATGTCCTAATCCCTGTCAAGTAAGTTTACTCCCTATGAACCTATGGGAGCCATTTTCATTCAACTGCCATATAGCACCACCACATGTCTCCTCTTTTCTTTCTTTCTTCCCTTTTTGGTTTGTTTGAGTTAATTATTTTTTGTGTTGAATGTTGGGAGCCGTGAACTCCCAGATACTGAATTTCTTGTAAACAACTTGTTTTCCCCTGATCTGAGTGCCAACAGCTGCTCTGAGCATGAGACCCTCAGGAGTTCCTGATGGCAGGGGAATGGTTTCTGGTGCGTTTGGCTGGGGCGTGGCTATGCCTATATAAGCTGCCCCGGGACACAATAAAGGGGTCATTCTTGGGGCATTCCTGTTTCCTACCGTGCATGTGCTACAGTTGAACACACACACAAAAATATACTTTTTGTGTTTTGTCCTGGAGTGATTGATATACCCAATGTCATTCCATTGGAGAAAACTGATTTTTCCTATCCCAGCAGTTATAAATGACAGCTATGTTTTTAATCTTTACCCTAGTGGCTAGGTTTACATTCATTCATTTATTTTTTTAAAAAGAACAAAATTAAATATAATAAACAAAAACCATATTAAAGTTGGACAAACCAACAGAAGGGAAAGAGCCCAAGAGATGGCATGAGAATCAGAGACTTATTCATACACTCAGGAGTCCCATAAAAACACTAAACTGGAAGCTATAATATGTATTAGAGGACCTTGTACAGACCTGAGCATGCCCTGTACATGCTGCTTCAATCTCTGTGAGTTCATATGAGATGAAATGTTGACTTAGACGGCCTTATTATCTTCTATGTCCTCCATCCCCTCTGGCTCTTCCATTCTTTCTACCTCCTCTTCTTCGGGGTACCCCGAGCTCTGAAGGGAGGGATTTGATGGCGATATCCCATCTATGACTGAGTGTTGCAAAGTCTCTTAATATCTGTATAATGTCCGGCTGTGGGTCGCTATATTTGCTCCCATCTGCTGCAGGAGGAAGCTTCTCTAATGATAGTTGAACAAGGCACTGATCTATGAGTATAGCCAAATACCTTTAGGAATCATTTTACATTTCTTTTTAAGACAGTATTATTTGGTTTTGCCCTAGGTCCCTAGGCTATCTAGGCTTAGGTTCTTGATCACCTAAGCAGTATCAGGTATGGGTTCCATCTCGTGGTATGAGCCTTACATCAGATCAATTATTGCTTGGTGTCTTAGTTGGAGTTTCTGTTACTGCAATAAAACACCATGACCAAAAAGCAAGGTGTGGAGGATAGGGGTTATTTGACTTATACTTCCATATTGCTGCTCATCATCAAAGAAGTTAGAACAGGAACTCAAACAGGACAGGAACCTGAGAGCAGGAGCTGAAGCAGAGGCCATAGAGGGGTGCTGCTTACTGACATGTTCCTCATGGCTTGTTCAGCCTGTTTTCTTATAGAACCCAGGACCACCAGCCCAGGGATGACACCACCCACAATGGGCTGGGTCTTCCCTCATCAATCACCAATTAAGAAAATACCTTACTGCTGGATCTTACGGAGGCATTTTCTCAGTGGAGGTTCCCTCCTTCCAGAAGTCTCCAGCTTGTTTCAAGCTGACATAAGACTATCCAGCACAACTGGCTAGTCCCAGTTTTGTGCCATCATTGCCCTAGCATATCTCACAGGTCATACACCATTGTAGATAAAGGGTCTATGGCTGTCTTGTTGTTTACATTTCTCTTTTGATAGCATGCAGAGTACCTTCTTGTAACAAAGATGCTAGAACACAGGGATGAAGGCTCTCTGTGGGCACCACCAGCTTGACACCTTCATATTCAATGAGTTGTGTCTGTGTTGTCTTCAGCAATGGGGACTTTCTGACAGTTTGTGGAGAGCAATCTAGAAAGTTCTGGCAAAAGCCTGGGTTATTTGGGGATTCTGTGGGATCCCTTTAGCCAACAACTCAGACGTGACCCAAACCTGCTACTAGAAACTTTGTCTGGTGACAAGAGATGGCCAGGTGGATCTCTGTCTCCCATTATTTGTTGATTTCATGGAGATCATCTTCACATATGCAAATGTTTTAGATTTCTACTGTATTATGTTTCCATGCTACCCTTAATTTAGCTGTCTCTCTCTTATTCCCTACCACTGCCCTCTCTCCCCTTTCCATCGTCCCATTCCACACACCCCCAGCATCACCTGTTTTCATCCGATGCTCTTAGCCAATAGCCTCAGCAACAACTATAAGGAATTGAGCTCTGCGTTTAGCCCAAGTTCCAGCATGGAAAGATTGGCTGTTCATCAGGCTCGATCAACTCAGAGTCAACCACACTGCATCTACCTGTAAAAGCCCAGAAAGTGAGGTACATGCACCCTTAGCTCTCTGCCATTTGTGGTGTGGCTAAAGGCCCAACACCCTTGGCTCTTTTCTCCAAGAACATGAAAGGTTCCATTTTCCTAGCTGCATGGTTAGTCAGCTGTGGCCGGAGTAGTGGATATTGGATATTGACCCAATATTGGAGACATCTGACCATGCTCTATCACTGAGTTTCACACTACTGAACTGCTGTGTTTTGTCTGTATACCACGTCACCCCATGGTATTTCATTCCTCACACCATGGGTAGTCTAGAGGTCCTCTTGCCCCATGGTATTTATTTCCTTACACCCTGCTTAGTACAGACCATTCTTTTGTATTCTTGGTGTTCAAAACTTCATTCTTCTTGGCTTTTGTTTCTGTTTTATGGGTTGGATGAACCTAAGTTCTGCTCTGTGTCTCTGTCCTTAAATGATCTCTTTAGTTATTCCCACTATTTCTTCCTTACTCAGTCACTTATTTTCTTGATGACCTCAACTGGGCCAATGACGGGCTCCTGCCCCTTTCTTGGCATCAGAATTACTACCGAGAAGTGTGCTGGTAAAATGCACTAAGTATTACCTCAGAGTCATCGGAGTGCTTTGGCATCACATTAAGGAATGAAAATTCAACACTTCCCCTTGGATTCGTTTGACTGTTTAGAGAGCCCAAGTTTGGATCCTTCAATTCTCTACCTGTATCTTCTGTCCTGAACTTTGCTCTGTATTTACTGAACAGAACAGAAATCACAGCACAGGAAACAAGAGATTCATTACAGAACTCAGATACATTTGCAAGGTATTAAGTAAGTGATTCTAATTGCCCCTGAGATACTCAGTACTACAAAAATACCTTATCAAGATATCTCCACAGGTTCTTCCAATGATTGTGATGGATATTTGCTATATACAGTCACTTCCAGGCTGTTGGCCACTTTCAGCAAATGATTACCATAACATGCTCATACGCACATCCATTACTCTGGATAGAGTCATGGCAGAGTATATAACTTAAGACTAAAGTTATTAGTATAGGTTGTGAGAGTACATCACTTGGGAAACGGAGGCAAGTAAGGTCAGTTGTTACACCGTTCTCTTAACAGCAAGTTAAACTTCAGCATGCTAATTACACAGTAGGATAGCAGGTCACGTCTTCAGTGATCTCAAAGTGTATTATTAACTTGTTTGTAAGGTCCAGAAAAAAGCCAGTTTCTTTGAATGTAGGAGATACTTGCATAGAATTGGGTTGCTACAGAACAGAGGCAAAGAGATGGCTCTTGGTGCCTCAGAGATTAGAGGTGGCACCATCATCTCCTGAAGTCCCTGTTACCATAGGGTGTGTCAAGGACTGAAACCACTTCCCCACCCCCATCTACATGTAGAACTCATACCCTCTTATATTAGATGGCATTCAGAATCAGGTCCTAGGAGGTGATCAGGTTTCAAAGGCTCCACTTCAGAAATGTTATTTGTGCCTTACAAAATAGCCACGGGGAGCTCTGTTCATCTCTGCCCTGGAGAGAACCTAGAGACTTATTTGTGACCTGGGAGCAGCCCTCCCCAGACACGTGTGGCCCTGGGGATCTGAGACTGCCCAGCATTTACAGAAATAAATGTTTGTTGTCTGACTCCAAGGCTGTGGTGTTTCCTTACAATAGCTCCGGCTGACCACACCAGCCACAGAAGTCTACCCTCCCCATTCTAATCCACATGGAAGAGCATCTCTGGGGGGGCATTCTTGCCTGGTGTCATCCCCATGTTTGGAGGGCTGAAGGAAAGTGATGAGGCCACAGAGGCATTGGCACAGAGAAGTAAACAGGTAGGTGAGGAGCCAGGACGTTTGGAGGTCCCAAGGGAAAAGAGACACTGCTAGGAACTTGGTTCAATGGGGCCTGCAGATGCAACACCCCCTCAAGAGCCCCCATGTTCTGGGCAAAGCTCTCAGCTACTCTGGGGGAAAACAGAAATAGAAAGGAAGAGAGAGTGCAGGGAACAGAAGGGTGTAAGAAAGAGTGACAGGAAGGGAGGCACAAAGGAAGCTTCAACTTGGGTTCTGAGGAAGGGCTCACACTGCTGCTAACCTAGGGTGTCCTGGACCTCCCTAGGTGTCCACACGTCATATGTCTGGGCAGGAGAATTCCAGTTCCTAGTCCTTTGGGCCCTGGAGGAGGATATTGACCACACAAACTATATTATAGGTCGCTCCAGGTAAACTGGTTTCTGAAGCAGGGTATCTGGAGGAACCCTCTGGCTTGAATCAGATGGCTCAGATTCCTGTAAAAATAAGTTCAGACTAGGCTCCTGGAACCAAGCTAGAGCACTGAGGTGGGGCTGGGAACAGTTACACACTACAAAGACACACTTATGGCCATGGTACCTGAGAAAGGTGGTAGAGGAGAATCAGGACGGATTGGAAGATATTGGTACTTTAGAGCTCATGGAATGAGGAAGAAGAATACCTGAGCAAGCTGGCCAGGGCAGGGGTAGAATATGCTGTGATCTGACTAGGAACACAAATGGGCCACCAGCACAGGACCATAAGACGCACCCCACTTGTTTTGCCCCCACGGAGCTGGAGTTGGAGAATCTTGTCAGCAGGTTGCTCAGGACCACTGGAGCAGGATGGTCGTACAGCATAGAAAGGGGAAGTGGGGAGACCTGGGTGAGCCTTGGGAACTCCGTGCAGGTCCCCACGCATTGGCCACTTCGCTCTCTTCCGGGGGGAATCTGCTCCTCTGTTCCTCGTGGCATTGCTGGAACCAGTTGCCTGGGAGCGAGCCCCTTGCAGGCGCTGGCAGAGCAACCCCGAGGAGGGCAAGCAGGGACGAGAGACCTGGACTGCTTCCTCCTGGAAGCCAACTGTCCGTCTGGTATGCAACGCGTCCAACCTAGATGCCTTGCTCCCACGTGGCCAACGCTTTCTGGCCGTGCAAGATACCGGCCAAGATCCTGGCCTGCCCAGGATGAGTGGCCTCTGGCACCCCGCAGCCATCCTAGTACCCAAGAGATGTAGGCGCTGCTTAGCCTGTCCTCCGCCCACCCAGGGCGGGACGGAGGCGGAGCCAGTGCCAGCGGGCGCCCCCGACGGCGGGCGGGGCTAGGCGGACCGACCCCGCGACTGGATAAGAGGTTGAGGCTGAGACCCGCTAGAGCTGTGAAGCGGGACTGGAGGCTTACAGGACCTCAGAGCTGAAGGCCAGCGCAGGAGGCAGGTAAGGACCAGGGTTTCTCCCTGCGCATCCTTGGCAGTGGCATCCCCTGTCCCACTCTGACCCTGGACGGCTAGTTTATGGAGCGACAGGCAGGAACCCCACTCTGCCCCTGGATGGCTGTGCCACGGAATGAGGTGCAAGAACCAGAGCTATCCGGGTTCTGGGTCCAAGTCGCCAACAGCCAGGGCTTTGGAGAGCAGCTCCTTCCACATAGAACTAAGGGGTGTGTTCTCAGCTCTTGTCCTCAGAGTGTAGGGTTCCACAGAGCCCAGGCTCAAGACCTTCAAATGGAGGTTGCTCTTACTTCCCAGGGGGCATGGCTGTCTGGCTGAGGCTGGGTATTGCGGACCCTCGGTGGTGGATTGACGCCACTTGGATGGCTGGGGTCTGAAAGAAGCACACCCCTTGGGGTTTTTTTCACCAATTGCCAAAGCTCCATCTCCCCTCTCTCCCCAACCTCCCCCTTCTCAATTGTCTTTTCTGTAAGCAGGGGCTGAACTCATGTTGTGGGAACCTTGGCTTATGAGCCACCTGTTTGCCGCTCCAGCTGGTGAAGAAAGATGTTTTTCCCAGGGGCCATTTGCTATCTGTGCCCAAACCTCGCCTCTGAACCATGAGTTAAGGAGTAGGGTGGGGCCTCTGTGCCTCTGTACCTGTAACAGAGCTGGGAGCAGAGTCCGGGACCAGGTCTTTGCTATGCTTCCTGCCTTCTCACAGCCAACCTGCTCTGGCTCCTACCTGCTCCCTAGCAGCTGCAAACCCGTTAGCCTATTTCTAACACGTGTGAGGAATTTGCATTTGGGTTTGTCACCGGGGTAAAGAGGCCACAAAGAAGTGGTGCATAAAATAACTTCTGTCAGGAGTTTTTGTTTAAGGATGCAGAGGAAAGTCACCCCATTAGAGCAGCCACCCAGATGCCAGGCTTCCGTCAGTGTGCTTGTCTGAGTTCAGTGGAAACTGGCTGTCATGGGGTGTGAGTGCCATGGCCGTGGCTCTGCAGAAGCATAGGAGAGGCTTTCTCTAGGAGCACGGCTAGTGTAGCATTCTACTGTGGACTGATCTCTCCCCTGGTAACTCTCGGTCAGCTCAAAGGCCTGGAAAGTCACGATCAGGGTGGTTTGTATAGACTCTCCTTGGAGAAACCGATGACTACTTGTTTTAAACTTGCAGTTACTCTGGCTGATTTTGGTTATATTCATTTTGCTTTTTATTTGTATTACTAAGTATAAAGAAAGCTACACATCCTGACAAAGACCAAAGTGAGTGGAACGCTATTGGTAAAATTGCCCCCTGAGAATGTGGATAAGCAAAGCATGCAGCACCTGGGATTGTTATTAGGAAGTAAATTAGAAGCCACACAAGCCTGCACTAAGGGGAATGAGGGCTTTGGTGGGAAAGGGAACCACAGGGGTGTGCAGAGGTGTGTCTGGTCTCCACAGTCAGTCTCTTTCATCTCGGTGAACATCCCCCAGCTGTCCTTCATCTTGGCCATGCATCTCACATGCTTGGACAACCTCATGTCTCTGGGCTCAACCCAGGCACCCTGTAGATATGGCTGCTGAACCTGTGTGTTGCTGTGTGTTTCTTTATGTTGACTGAAAGCCAAGAAGAAAGAAGCAGAGTTCCTTGGGCTCCAATCTACCCATGAGTAAGAGCAAATGCTCCGTGGGACCAATGTCCTCTGTGGTGGCCCCGGCTAAAGAGTCCAATGCCATGGGTCCCAGAGAGGTGGAACTCATCCTTGTCAAGGAGCAGAATGGAGTGCAGCTGACCAACTCCACCCTCATCAACCCACCACAGACACCAGTGGAGGCTCAGGAGCGGGAGACCTGGAGCAAGAAAATTGATTTCCTGCTCTCAGTCATTGGCTTCGCTGTGGACCTCGCCAATGTCTGGCGGTTCCCCTACCTCTGCTACAAAAATGGTGGAGGTGAGTGTTGCCTGGATTCCGGTGCCTTATTAGGGTGGGGCTGTGGCAGGGAGTGTGGGAAGTGCAGCCGAGGCCATGGAGGCCATGGTATGGTGTGGGCTGTGGTCTCAAGAAATGCTCACAGTGAAGGCTGAGGAGATAACTAAGTTAGCAGTGTGCTTTCTGTTCAAGCATGAAGACTTTGAGCTTGATCTCCAGAACCCAAATTTTAAAAAGCAGGGCATGCTTTTTAAATGCTACTTAGCACTAGGAGACGGTAGAACCCTGGAGATTGACAGCCAACGAGTCTCGGTCTGGTCTATCCAGAGAGCATCAGAGAGCATCAGGTCAGTTACAGACACTGTCTCAAAAATCAAGGTGAGCCGCTCCTGAGGAATGACACACAGGAACATGCACACAACAGGAAGTGCTGTCAGTGAGACAATCTCGTCCTCCTGTAGGATGGTGAGACTGCTGCATCAGCTGCAGCTCCTTTCGGTCTTCCCAAGCTGGAGAGCTCAGAAAATCTGACAGCCAAGGCATGTGGAGCCCAGAGAGCAGAGAGAAGGGAGTGGGTGGAGGCACCAGGTCCTGACTTCTATTTCCACTACTATTTTCACTTTGGAAAGAAAATCCTAAAAGACCAAAAGAAGAACATGTTTTAAGACAACTTCAGCGGTGCTTATAGAGTTGCTGAACTTTATAAAATTTGAAGTTAAACTTAGAAGGACAGAAGATCCCCTGAACTGAAATATACCCTCCTTTTCTCTCCTCCTCCTCTTCCTTCTTTTCCTCCTCCTCCTCTTCTTCCTCCTCTTCTTCCTCCTCCTCCTCTTCCTCCTCCTCTTCCTCCTTTCCTCCTCTTCCTCCTCCTCCTCTTCCTCCTTTTCCTCCTCTTCCTCCTTTTCCTCCTCCTCCTCCTTTTCCTTCTCCTCCTTTCCTCTCCTCCTCCTCCTCCTCCTTTCCTCTCCTCCTCCTCCTCTCCTTCCTCCTCCTCTTTCTCCTTTTCCTCCTCCTCCTCTTTCTCCTTTTCCTCCTCCTCATCCTCCTCCTCCTCCTCTTCCTCCTCCTCCTCTTCTTCCTCCTCCTTTCCTCCTCCTCTTCCTCCTTTCCTCTCCTCCTCCTCCTTTTCTCTCCTCCTCCTCCTTTTCTTCCTTCTCTTCCTCCTCCACCTCCTCCTCTCTCTCTCTCTCATTTTCTCCCTTCCTTTCTTTAAAGACACTTATGGGGATTGAACCCAGAGACTTTTGCATGCTGGCAAGCACTCTACCACTGAGTCACATCCATAGCCCTCTTGATTATTGTTTTTAGTTTGAGTCAGGATTTTACTGCTGCCTAGGCAATTCTTGAACTTACTCTATGGATCAGTAGGCCTCGAACTTATGGTCTTCCTGCCTTTTGTCTCTGGAGAGCTGGGATTATGGGTCTATACTACCAAGCCTGGCTCACATAAGAAAGCCCATTTTCTTGTCTCCGCTATAGAGTCATAGCTGTGCAGTGGAGCTAAAATGAAGAGCAAGGTTACCAGAGAAATTCAAGTTGAGCCTGGAGGTCTCTATTTCCATGGCTGGGTTTCCCTGGCTGGCTATAGATATAAAGAATTGCTTTGGGAAGGAAGGAAAGGAAGGAAGGAAAGGGAGGGAGGGAGGGAGGGAGGGAGGGAAGGAGGAAGGGCGGAAGGGCGGAAGGGCGGAAGGGCAGGCTCAGGCAAATCCATGAGCACAATTGCTTTTGAAGGTGAGAGAACCAGGTCTCAGCAGCTCCGTTAAGTGACCAAAAGACTGATGAGGAGATTCCCATCTTCCTCATCAAGATCTTGGGGGAAAGCTGTAGCCAAACTCTGCCTCACTCAAGGACAGATTGAGGGGAGCAAGAGGACTCCAGTGGAGTTCAGCCTTTGTGGATTAGAGTGTGCAGTTTAAGCAGATCAAGTCCTGCCCTCTGGCTCCAGGAAACTCAGCCCAAGTCTCCAGAGAAACAGGCTCTAAATGCTGGGATTAGGTCACAGATTCTGGGACCACAACTCTCAAGGGACAAAAGTGGGGCTGGGTATGAAGAGGCAGACAGCACTAGGAACAATACTGAGAAGTGGCTCCAGGCCTTGACTGCCTTGCCTCTGGCTGAGTTCAGGACATGGGGTGGGTGGACGATCAGAGGCATTGAAGGGAACACATCCAACACTGACAGCAGCTGGGATAGGAAAGGAGGTGTGATTTACCACCTGTCCAACGTATCCTCTCAGGTGGTAGCTGAACAGGAACCTCCACTAGACAGGAAGCTGGATGACAAGAACATACTTAAAGTACAGCATCAAGACCCACATGCAGATAATGAAAGTAGCCCCCTTCTATGGCCCCAAACTGAGGTTGCTGTCCTGTGCATAGGTGCCTTCCTGGTACCCTACCTGCTCTTCATGGTTATTGCTGGGATGCCCCTCTTCTACATGGAGCTGGCCCTTGGACAGTTCAACAGAGAAGGAGCTGCTGGCGTTTGGAAGATCTGCCCTATCCTGAAAGGTAATGTGGAGGAACATGGACCCCCACAAGGTATGGCCATGTCTCTGGGGGCTTCAGAACAAGACGATGACATTATATACAGGTTCTGCTTTCCTAAACTGTGTGGACATAGGCACATGCTCTTCTAATGTGGATCCTACCTTAAAGACCGTAATGACCAGGAATCTTCTAAAGCAGTCCCTTGCTCCCAGGCCAGGCTGCTCTACAGCTAAGTGGTGGTAAACTTGTCAGAGTAGTAAAATGGTAAGGTTTTATAAACCTATTTGTCTGTCTTTTGTCTACTTACCTATCTATGGTCATCCAGCAAGCACCTTTTTTGTCTATCATCTATCTGCCTATTTATTGATCCACCATCTATCTGATCAACCATCACCTACCATCTATATACATCACTCACTTATCTATCTACTATCTATATACATGTCTATCTGTTCACCTATCAATCATCTATTATGCATCTATCAATCTACCTACCAGTCATTTATTAATCATGTATCTATCAATCATCTATATGGCACAGTGAGGTCAAAGAGTGTTTATACAAGACGTCAACATTATGAGGCAGATATACTTTATACTAAACCAGGCGGCCTGCCCAATGGTTGACACTCCCCAGATGTCACCTTCCTTGATCCCAGGTAGAGAACACTGTGCTTTCTGCATGGGAGATACTGACAGTGAGAAGGCTAAAGACTTCTCCATGTGTTAAAAGCAAACCCTGGATCCTTCACAGACCTGTTTATCACCAGCCAACTTTGGACCACCCTTGTTCTAACTCAGTGTGTCATCCCAAGGAGATGGAGTTCCAGGAGACTTCAAGAGTTTTTGGGAAAAGACCCAGTGAGGTTCCCCTCCAATAGTTGTCACTTGCC
>LOJH01021486.1:24633-38826 GCA_001685095.1 Ellobius talpinus
AGAGTGTACATTGCCTTATGAAGTGTGTAAAGACCAAGCTAACTGTTGACAGGAAAGCAGGCGTTCATAGGTAGCAGTCTAACCTTCCTGTACATATGTGATGCTACATCACGGGCTTGACAGCTAAGATGCAGGCAGGAACAGATGTGAAAGAAGTACCAAGTATGTATGTTGCACCCATGGAGAGTGGCAGCCAGGCCTTAGTGGGACACCAAATGCTGGTCATGTCACCCCCAGGCTCTAACTCCACAGGGATAGTGCAGCTGTCTAGGATGAGGTATGCTCTCCAGACACGGACAGTCCCGTATGCAGAACTGGTTCCTGTGCCAGAAGCCTGCTTGGTCAGACATTATCCACCACAGCTAGCAATGAAAGGGATACCAGGGAGACTGACCACAAGAGGCCCATGACCCGGTCAGCCATCCCAGAAACTACTTCTGGAGAGAGGAAAGGATGTGTTCCCTGACTGGAGTCTGGAGAGTGTCGACTGCTTAACTCACAAAGTTGCTCTTAGTGACTCTTAAACCCATTTGTCTCTTTGTGTTTTAAGTTTCTGGGCCTTGAACCTGGGCCCTTGTACATGCTAGACAAGGAAGCTACCCCCAAATTACCTCTGTGCTGGATAGTTTCATATCAAAGTGATGCAAGCTAAAGTCATTTGAGGTTCAACTGGAACCTCAGTTAAGAAAATGCTTCCATTAGATGGGACTGTAGGCAAGGTGGTAGGACATTTTCTTAAGTAGTGATTGATGGCGAAGCCCAAGTCCATGGTGGATGGTGCCATCTCTGGGCTAATGGTCCTGGGTTCTATAAAGTCAGGCTGAGCGAGCCTTGGAGAACGAGCCAGTAAGCAGTGCTCTCGATGGCACACTCTGTATCAGTTCCTACCTCCAGGTTCCGGCCTCGCTTGAGTTTCAGCCCTGACTCCCTTCAGTGATGAGAAGTGAGGTGGAAGAGTCAGCCAAATAAGCCTTTCCTCCCCGACTCGCTTTGGCCATGGTGTTTCATCACAGCAATGGAAACCCTAGCTAAGACACACTTCCAGTCACCCTTTACTCCTTTCTATTATTTAAAGTCAGGGTCTTACTATGCAGCCCACACTACCTGATCCTATGCCTCCACCTCCTGGTGCTGGGATTTCAGACATGAGCCCTTTTATAAGGATGCATATTTCATCCCCGCATGTCTGTTCCTTTATTCCTCTGTCCTACCATTTCTCCAGTGTCCATTCTTAGAAAGCAAACATAGGCTCATAGAAGAGACTAAGTCTGGCACTGTCGTGCTCAAGGTTGTGATAAGAAATTACGAATATACTCAATAGATATGAAGCATAGACCATGGAAATGCGTACGATCTGTAGAGCCTCCCAACAAACCCATGTAACTATAGCCACTTAAGACTTTCCGACTTCTTAGAAAAAGACAAGATCTCCTGAGTAAATTAGGAGCATGGGGACCTCGGGAGAGGGTAGAAGGGGAGGGAAGAGGAAGGAAGGGGAGTGGAGAAAAATTTATAGCTCAATAAGATCAATTTAAAAAAAACTTTCTGACTTCCATAAATGCTCAGTGCCACTTCCACCTGTTTTCTAATAAAAATTAACAGAAAATTAGATTTAAAACCAGAAATGTGCCTCTAATGAACTTCTGTATCTGCATCTCACTGGTGTTTTTAGTTCAGTTTAGAGTACCCCATCCTCTCTGTAGTGATTTCTACTTCAATAATGGAACGTCTTTTAAAAGAAACTTGTTTTTAACTTTGAAATACTCGACTTGTCTAGATATGTTTCTTTTATCAGCTTCTAATTTAATTGTCCTGACAATATTTTATAACTTTTGCTTATAAGTATTTAATCTTAATATATACTGAAATGTGCTTTGCAGCCTACGATATGGTCTCTGTTAATGTTCTGCATGCATTCCTGCCAGATCACAGAGTACTTGCTTGTGGTCTTAGAACTTGGGGGTCTAAGGTAGGATGGTCACTTGAGCCCAGGAGTTTGAGACTAGTCTAGGCAACACAGAGCATTACATGGATACCAGTTGTTCATGGTAAGACTGTTGTCCAGGTCTTAGTTTATTTAGTGACCTTTCTGTCTACTTATGGAATCAGTTACTGAGAATGGGATTTGAAATATCAATTATAATTGTGATTTTTGCCTGTCATTCTTTATACCACTAATGCCTATTACTTCATCTGAAGTTTGAGTCTTTGTTTTATTGCATTTTATTTATTTGTGTGTGTGTGTGTGGTTGTGTATACACATGAGACCATTTACAACAGCATGGTCTGCATGTGGCGGTCAGAGGACAACTTGCAGGAATCCGTTTTCTCCTTGGGGACACGAATCTTTACTCACTGGGCTCTCTCACTGGTCTTGAAGTACATGTGTTCACAAATATTAATCCTTCATTTTGCCCCTTTATCATCAGGAAATGTCCCTTTTGGTCATATTCCTCTTTGTGTCTGGTTCACTGTGTCTAGTTACAAATATGTCTGGCCCTTTTTATAATTAGTGGTTGCCATCTTTTTTATCCTTTTGATTCTAACGTCAATGTGTCATATTTGAAGCAAGTGACTGGGAGGCAGCAAAGAGTTGGTTCTTTAATTTGTCTCCAGTATAACAATCTCTGTATTTTAACTGGAATTTTTGTTCAATAGTTGCCAGTATGGGTGAGTTCAATGCCTCTCTCTGTGTTTTATCTATTTGTCTCACTTATTTGTTTTCCCTTTACCCCTCTTCTTTTGATTATTTGACTCTGTCTTTTATTTGCACATTTATTTGCACTATTGGGTAATAAACTGTACCTGTGCCACTTCTAGTGGATAACATTAACACTATGGGCCTTGACTTAGCCAGTCCACCTCCCAATGGCTTCACCCCACAGCATAGACCCTTCAGGGCCCACTGTATTCCTCACCTTCCCCAAGTCTTTTGTGAGATTGTCAGTACAGTTCTTACACGTTGTAGCCAACACAATATATTGCATTCGCTTTAAATAATTACACTTCAAATGAATCTAAAAGCCAGAGGAGCAAGGCTTGCCTCTCTGTCTTACCTCATCAGCCTTCCTGGTATCTCCAGGACTTGGAGAATAAGTTTCCATTTGGCCCCACTTTCCTTTTGTCTGAGGAATCATCTTTAAGAGTTCTGACAGTGTAGACATTCTGGCAAGTAATTCTCCATTCTGGGTCTCTATTTGTGGGGAGAGTAGTTAGAGTAAACTATACATGACTACCACATTTAGCATGCAGTTACACAGCAAGAAAACGCCTTCACACTCTTGTGTGACCCTCACAACGCTCCACCATTTCATCCACCTGGAACCCTGTCCTCCCTCCAGCCCAGCACCACCTTTCTGCTTCCTCTCTCCTTAAGTCTGACTCCTCTAGGGGACCTCTCCTGAGTGTAAATACAGTGGGTTTTTCCCCCTTTGAGTCTGGTTTAGTTTATTCAGAATATGTTTTTAAGCCTATCATCACCAGAATTCCACTCCCCTGCAGTGGAAGCCACAATTTGATTCTCTGTTTTGATGATGCACACACGGACAACCTGCATTTTCTGGCTGTTGTAAACAGTGATGTTGTGAATATGGGTGCACTGTGAACTATTAGTCCATGTCCCTTTCAAACCCTTTTAAAGTTTTTGCTCCTTCTTATTAGTATTAATTGTATTAAGTGATGGGTTTCACTGTAACATTTGCATACACACCTATAATGTATTTTAGTATTAATTGTATTAAGTGATGGGTTTCACTGTAACATTTGCATATACACCTATAATGTACTTTAGTATTAATTATATTAAGTGATAGGTTTCATTATAACATTTGCATACACACCTATAATGTATTTTAGTATTAATTGTATTAAGTGATGGGTTTCACTGTAACATTTGCATACACACCTATAATGTATTTTAGTATTAATTGTATTAAATGATGTTTTTCACTGTAACATTTGCATACACACCTATAATGTATTTTAGTCATATTCACCCCTCTTAGCCCCATTTTCTTTGATGCATAAAAAATTTAAACTTGATGACATCAAATTTGTCTATTTTTCCCTTTTTGTCATATCAGAGAATCAATTGACTTACCCCAGGTTTTCCTCCCTGGGTGTTTCAGTTTTGACCTTTGCTCTTTTATCCATTCTGAGCTAATTTTTTTACATCATGTGGAGTTATCAGTTGTTTTTTCTCCTTCATAAGCCAATTAAGAGTCATATTAATAGTGAAAAACAGAAAAAAGATTTATTCAATGTGGCCACATTGAAAAGAGGGACAAAGTATTTCAGCTACGTCCCCACCAAGTCCATCTTTGAGGATTCCAATATGAGGATAAGGTTTAAGTAGGAGCCAGACTTAATGCATAACTAAGCATCAGTCATGGTATAGCGTTACCAACACTAATCCATCATTGGCTCTTCTGTAAGGTGGTCTAACAAGTTGGAAATCTCTTTTCCAAGAGAAGTGTCTGGACCTAGACTTTATCATCTTCCAGCATGACATTCATGGAGGGACTCCAGTTTCCTTGGGTCCATTGTTTCAATAGTCTAGTGACCACTGGAGAGGACACACATGTCTCTTTAGAGCATCTTCATCCCTGCCAGGCCAGCTACATATTTCCACTTTCGGTCTTAATGATTTAGTGTAAGGTAGACTATGTCTGTGCTGAAACAGACATAAACTAAGAACCCAGGTCTGAACACACTAAGTTAGTGTCAGGATGCTGTCCTGAAAAGCCACTTTTCTGTAACTGTTGGCTTTTCACTGCTCTTGGAAAGCCCACACAAACAATCTTGTCTTGTTGGCTTGTGACAAGGTCTTGCCATGAAGGCTAGGTTGGCCTGAAATTTGTGGTCCTTCTGCTACAGTTTCCCAAGTACTAGAATTACAGGGATTATCAGGTGCTACCATAAAGTAAGGAGTCCAGTCATCTTTATTAGATAGTAGACCTTGTGGGTTTTAAGCTATGATAGTATTTGGCATTGGTCTTCCTTTAGGAGTCTGGCCTGGGAGGTCAGGTGGGTGGGTGCAGTGTGGTCTTTCTGCAGCTTTAAGCATTGTAATTATGGCTCTGGGAGTTTCCCTTGAAGGATAGTTTATCCTCTACGCTCTGATGGCTTTGTGTGACCAATAAGTCCTCTCCTCTGGTTAGTGAACAACCCTTAGCCCTGAGTGAGATGTGATCATGTCAGCTCCCGCTCCAGTGGATGGTCCTCCTTGTCTCAGTTTCCTGCAGCCTTCAACCTGGTGTTCAGTGAGGACTTCATGCACTTCCAGGCAGCTTTGTAGGGATCCTTTTTAGAATGGTCCTTCTTTCCAAGGCTCTGCCCTGCAGAGTTTCCTGGGGTCTCCGAGCTGCAGGGCATTCCTCATACTCAGTGAGTCTCAGAGCTGACCTCAGAACCCTGCTCCACCCTGCCAGGGGAGAAGGCTCCTGCAGGAGGAAGTGGACGCTGGCTGGATTCAGTCCCATGTGCCCTTCCTCCAAATCGCAGTCCTAGGTTACCTCCAGTGCTGTGTCTGGTGCCCCTCCCAGAAGGGCTGGTCTCCAGGCTGTTCACATGGTCTCATTTCTCCACTAGAGCACACTCTGTGGGTGAGACTGCAATCTTGCCTTATTTAGCTATTATAAAATGCTCCCATGGGTAGAGGTAGGGGCTGGAGGTAGAAATGTGGGCCCAGATCCAAGCTCTGCCACTTGTTTGCAGAGTTATGAGTGGCTTGTTCTTCTCTATGCCTTGGTTCTTCTATCTATAAAATGAAGGGGAGAGGCTGGACCCCAAAGAGACTGTGTACTTGATGCCCTCAGTATAGACACCTTTTTAAAGCCAATGACTCATAGTTGGGAGCTCAGCTTCAAAGAGAACTCAACACAGCGGGTCCTGTGAAACCTTTCTCAGCGCTGGTGAGCATGCCAGGCTAACCACGTCTGACCCTCCACACCACATAATATTCAGAAACTTCTGCACATCAGCCTGAATCACCTTACTTGTTAACTGCAGACCCACACTCTCAAGGGCTTTGTCCCTGCTGTGTAATGTGGGGCTCTCTGTGGCTATTGGTGGGGATAGTTCCATGCTGTAGCTGGCTGGGGAAGTGAATAGTATAGGGGCTGGATTTTCCCCTAAATATTCCATAAGATCTTGTTTACACGTGTGCGCCATGAACTTGTGTGTGCATAGTGTATGTGCATGTTTGTGGAGGTGTGTATACACATACTCACAGGTGCATATGCATGCGTGTCTAGGTAGATATGAACATGTGCTCAATGTAGATGTGCATGCATGTGTGAATACATGCAACAATCATGCATGTGTATGTCTATGTTGAGGACAGAAGTCAACTCTGGCTATTTAATCACTCTCCACCTTATTGAATGTGTCTATGTGTTGTATGTACATATTCATGTGGGTACATGTGTGTATGCGACATGGGTGAAGTTCAGAGATTGGCATCCGGTATCTTCCTCAGTCACTCTTTGCTTTATCATCTCTGAACAGGTTCCCTCATTGAACCTGGAGCCCATCAGTTTGACTAAGCTAGCTGGCCAATGAGCTCCAGGGATCCTCCTGTCCCCTGCATCCCACTCTAACAGTTGGGTTATGGCTATGCCCCAGCAGACCTGGTGATTCAAACTCAGTGCCTAACACTTGTACAGTTAGAGGTTCATTACCAACTTGCCATCTCCCCAGCTTCCATACCATGGGGTCTTAAACATCCCAAAGTATTGAGGCCTTTTATTACAGAACGAAACCAAAGCAATGTAGTCCAAATCATGTCAATAGTGACTTGGCATGGTCACTGGTGTAAAACCTTGTAGGGCAGTGTCTTCAGGATCCAGACCCTATGTGGCCAGAATCTTCCTGAGTGCCACCTTCTTCCTTTGGGAGGAGATACACAGTTGTGGCATGTAGGTTGTGAGCCCACCCTTACCCCCCCATTCCTTGTTCCTGGCTCTTTGTACAACACCCTCCAGGCAAAGAGAGTAAATGGTCACCTCCTTAAGGTTTAGGTAAGATCTGTGCCTGCTAGAAACAAGGCTCTGGGATGAAGTTGGGGCATGGAGAAGGACACAAACTGTGTAGGCCTAAGACTTGGTGGTGTTATCCTGAAATTTTTCTCTTATTGGTAAAAAAAATTCTAAGAAATGAGCAAAGCGAGGATCATTGGAGAGCAGCCCAGGTCAAGGTTAGGAGCCTTAAGAATCCTCACTGCCAAGATAGGGCCAGTAATGCTTCCAGGAGGTGCACTGGCCTGTCTCCTTTAGCTCAAGTGATTCATACTGCTTACCCACATGCTAAGAGTTCTCACAGTATCCACAATAGACAGGATGCTAAGCAAGCTACTTAGACTCTCTAAGAAGAGAATGATGGTACCCTCACCACATGGGGACCTGTTTGGAAAGCCTGGCCCTAGCTACTACTGGAGTATTAGGGGAGGGTTGAGCTGTATTTTCAATGCTGTACCTGTCACTGATGACAACAGCTAGCACCACCCTGCTGTAGTTTCTAGACTATGGAAATTAAAGTTCTCCAACTTGGTGCCATGATTCCTGTTTCTGGTGAAAATATCCAGAAAGTTGGGGTTAGTAGTATTCCACTGTAAGACTGGGAATTAACTTCCTGAGAAACCTCTTCTGACCCACAATCAACCAAGCCTGGGCTGTGGTGGCTCCTTTCACTATGCATTCTTCCCCTTCCTTAGGCAGAAGCACCATTAGAATAGGCTGGGGTTCAAAGTGAAGGTGATGCAACCATTTCTACATGGCCAGACTCCTCGGAAGCAAGTGTACCTCCCACACATTCTCTTTAGGATGGCTTCCCTCAGTGATGAGTGTAGCCATGCATGGCTTCCCATCAGATCATTCCTTGGGGAGCCTCCTTAAAGTGGCAGAAACTGTGTGAGCAAGGACGAGAGAAGTCAATACAGAATGCACAGGAGCCTGCATATGCAGCTTTACTGATCAGAACTCACCTGGTTTTACCCCTGCAAAGGATCCTGGGACTGCTGCAAGATAGCAGCTCATGGTGGCTTTACTAAGTACCTTCTCCTGGTTTCTGAGGTCTCCATTTCTCTGTACACCCAAACTCCATTCCCTCCCAACTCCAAAAATCATATCTGTTGGTAGAGCAGGGTGTTGCTGATGTCCTGCAGATTTCCTGACAAGACATCCAGCTTCTCTGTCCATCTTAAGACAGTTCTGTGACTCAAAGGACAGCCTTGGGTCTTTCACAGCAGGAAGGGGGTGATTCCTAGTCAGATCATAGCAGGAACTTTCCATATGACAAAGATGAGGAGGATCGGGTCTAGCTCAGCTGTCCCATTCTAGTCCTGGGAGACAAGTGCTCCCTCCAGAATCATCTGTTGCTTTTCCTCCAGGCGTGGCGTGCTGCACCTCCACCAGAGCAGTGGTATTGATGACCTGGGCCCTCCACGGTGGCAGCTTACAGCCTGCCTGGTGCTGGTCATTGTCTTGCTCTACTTCAGCCTATGGAAGGGAGTAAAGACTTCAGGAAAGGTGAGGTGGTAGCCAACAGGACCTGAGAACACATGGCAATGGGTGGGTGGTTGGGTAGGTAAACATATGGCCATGGTCTGTGAGAAGATACGTGGTTACAGTTGGTGGGTAGACACATGGCCACAGTTGTCTAGAGTAACATGAGACTATGTTACATGGTTACTATGAGACATGGGTGTGTGCATAGCCATGGTTGGGTGATGAGATACCTGGCCATGGTTGGTAAGTGGCCATGTGGCCATGTTGAGTAGGTTAGCATAAGACCATGATTAATGAGTGGCATATGGCTGTTGTTGGTGGATGGACTTGGATGGGTGGGTGAATATATAGCCATGGTCAGTAGATGGTATGTGGCCATAACTGGATGAGTGATTCTGAGACCAAGGTCAGCCTGTGACCTTGACTGGGTGTATAGACATGAGGCTATGGTTGGGTAATTGGGCATGAGGTCATGTTTGGTGGGTGGGAACATGGTATGGTTGAGTGGGAAGTAGATAGGTCGTTATGGGTAAGTTGAGAGTAAACAGGTAGCCATGGTTTGTTTGGCCATGGACCCATGGCCATGTTTAGATAAGAAGGAGATATATGGCCATGGTTGAATAAGAGTGAACATGTGACCATGATTTGCTGGGATCAGTGAACATATGATCATGGTGAATGAGGATAGACATTGTGCTTGGGACAGGGCAAGAAGAACATCATTCACAATGGTGTGTACAGCATGAACTTAGTTTATTTCTTACTGATGAAAATACTTGGTAGTTATGTAAGTATGGGTACCCATGACAATTTGACCAGAATGACCATTACACCTGTGATAATACATGTGCCAACACATGGAACCCTCCAACAACAGCAGGTATCTCCTTGCCTGCTTTCATGCCTCAAATCCACTTCCTACCCTAGGTGCATCAATCTAAGCTCCTGCCAAGGCCCCTCTGCATGTGACTTAGGGCCCTTGGAGACACTGTCTTCTTTTCCAGGTGGTGTGGATCACAGCTACCATGCCTTACGTGGTCCTCACTGCCCTGCTACTGCGTGGAGTCACCCTCCCTGGAGCCCTGGATGGCATCAAAGCATACCTCAGTGTGGACTTTTACCGGCTCTGCGAGGCATCTGTGAGTCCAGCCCCCATCATGGTTGACAGTCATTTGAGGCGGTGGGGCTGTGTGACAGGGCTCCTGCATATCTATGGCTCAGCAGCAGTTCCTTCCTATCCTGTGAGGTCAGCAGATGCAGGCTGGCCTGTTCACCTGTCTACCTGTCTCCTTCACAGGCAGGGTTAGTGGAGGAGGGAGAGAATGGAAAGAAAGGAGACGGGGAATGGCCTTCTCTGAGTCTCCACAGGGATGGAAGGCTGTGCCAGTCAGTGCACCATAAAAGCCCCTCACTTTCTCTACCTGTGTTACTACTGGTACCAGGAGTTGTGTGTGTAAGTTGTTACACACAAGAGCACAGTCTTTGGCTCTATATTAATTTTCTGCAGGGCAGAGCTGCCTCAGAGATCCATGAACCAGAGTCCACCTTTGGGAGTCTGAATTCCTGAGCCACTGAAGGTTTCTTAAGTAAAGGGAGGGAGTTATTCTAGTTTAGAAGATTTGGAGGCCTCATGAGAGATGGGCTTTTCCAAGCTATAGATGTTCCTGAGAGAGGAAAAAGTCAGCACCATCTTTGGAGAGCAATGAAAGCAGCCATTTTTGAGAGGCAGTTGTGACAGAATTCTATGAAGAGTTGTTAGAAGTCGTGTGGGCTGAGCTGAGACAGATGATAAACCCCGAAAGCAACACAGGGAATTCAGACACTGTGGTGGTCCTGCTGGAAGTGCGTAGGTTTCTATTGAGACTGGGGCTAGGGCAGGAAATGTGGGTCTCTAAAAGAGAAGGGCAGGAGGGCTGGAAGGCAGGCTGGCTGCAGATCCATCCTGGGTTTGAGTCACAAGATCCTTTGGAGTTTGCTGCATGATACAAACCTAAGGCAGAAGCGGGCAAGCATGGGCTGAGTTGGTCAGGGTAGCAAAGACTCAGTGGGGGAATGACGGTATCAGCACAAGTCTACGTGAGATGGAAGCAAGGCCTGAGAGCGTGCACACATGTCCTACAGAGTGAAAGAAGAGGGAGGGGAAAGCAAAAGGGACCTGTGGCATGGAACCAAAATCACGAGGGCTATGGACATCATCCAGGTGGGAACCTGGAAAAGTCAGGGTCAGGGAAGACATGTTTGAAAATTCAAGAGAAAAAAAAAGTGAAGTCCATTAGAGTCTCAGCAAGCAGGCATGCAGCCCACAAAAAAAGAGACATTGCCTGTGAGGTGCCAAGGGGGAAAAAAGGCAAGTTACAAAAATGAGAGGTTGTGGAAAATTAAGATGGCAGTAAGACTGAGTAGATGGAAGAAAGGTCGACAATAGGTAGATTCTAGATAGATATTGACAGGTCTGATTGCTAATAGATGATTGAATGATACATGATAGAAATAGGTACCTAGATAATCAAACATATAAACAGAAATAACCAACCAGAAAAGAAAAAAAATGAAAAAATGAAGCTGTTTCTAGTACCCGGTGGAAAAGTGCTCCAGGTAAGGTCAGTCAGGCTCTGAGCAGGGTCCAGGGAGGCACTGAGTCGGGTGTGACAGTGACTCAAGCAAAGTGCTGATGAATGTCACACGGAAATCTCTGGGGGAAATAAACTGTGTGAACACTGGGACTAAGTGGGAAACAAGAAGTTCTTGGTGATACTGTTCCTACCTGAACCACCTTGATGGGTGAGCTTGCTGTGATATAGGAGCCACACAGGACAACAAGGCAGGACCCCTCTACTGACTGAGCATCTGCTAAACCACTCCACCATGCTGAGGCTCTAGTCATCTCTTCAACCTTGACATTCTGGATGGCCAGTTGTCTTCAATCACACAGTCCCCAAACACCGGGGTAGCCTGAAGCTCTGGACATTGCTACCCAAAGAACAGAGATGCCAGATCCCTTGTTGTGGGCTCCCACAGTGCCAGGCTCCACTGTCCTCAGCAGCATTGAGTCCTCTGCTCCATGAGCTCAAGACAGCCACTTCAGACATCCTCAGCTCGGCCACTGCAGATTCCAGTGATGGATTCTGATATTCTTGTCTCAGTGCTGAGGCCCCTGAGTTACCCTGGGCTACATGACACTCATAAACAACTCCTAGTACTGTGCAATCCCCAAATAATTCAGGTGATAAATCCCTGGGAAAGGCTTCAGAGCTCTTCCTCAGCCTTCCCACTAAGGCTACACAGGAGCTCTTCAGCCAGGCTCTCTGGGTCTTAGCATGACCTTAGGGTCATGCAAGCAGGTCACACCTGAATTCATCATTTTGGTACAACTATCAGTTCTTGTACCTTTCTTTTTATGCTCAGAGAAACAAAGCTGCTATTGCTGGACATCCATGTCTGACCTCCGGTGGCCTAGGGCTCTGTGCATGTGCCCTCTGAAACCACAAGCTGATACACAAAAACACAACCTCCCTTTTTCCATGCCCTTTCAGGCCGGGGATATAGGAAGGCTTGTTTCCACCAGCACAAAGCATGTATGTTCCATTTGCTGAGAATATTTTCCTACCTCAGCTGCAGGTGAACATGGAGTGTACATGGGAAGCCTGTGCGGTCATTTGGGAGACTGCCCAGTGACCTCTCCCACTCTCTCCTCTGGTAGAACTCTCACCCCACAATTCTCTCTAATGACGTCTCATGCTCCTTCCATCTCTGCCTGTGACAGGTGTGGATCGATGCTGCCACCCAGGTGTGCTTCTCCCTGGGCATTGGTTTTGGGGTGCTGATTGCCTTCTCCAGTTACAATAAGTTCACCAACAACTGCTATAGGTAAGCCCTGAGCTACCATCACTGGGAAATGGCCTGCAAAACCTAGTCCGTGTCGCTGATCCTGGAGTCTGTCTCTTGGAAATGAAGCATTCTTGGAGGAAAAATCACAAAATCTCTGAGCCATGCAGATTTCCTTTCCTTAGATTTATTCCTTTGTTCTCCAGAGACAGAGCTTTATGATATAGCCTAAGTTGTCCTGAAATTTACTATGTAGCCCACGCTGGCCTTGTCACGGCCCTGCCTCCTGCTTAGCCTTTCAAATACTGAGATTAAAGGTGTGACTTGATCACCATACTTGGCTCCACGCGGCATCTTCCAACACTATATTGCATCTCACTTTAAAGATGATATTGAGACATGAGGAGATGTGTGTCACTGTCAGGGAAGAGCCAGATCCCCAGGACAAGGTTGCAAGAACTTCCTCTACAGATACGCAGATAACACCTTCATCTCTCCTTCCTCCCTTTTGCTTTTCTCTATCCTCTCTCTCCCAGTCACCCCCACACACACACACCCATGGATTTCCTCTCCTTTGCTCAGGGTCCAGTTTTACCTAAGACCTTCACCTAGGGCACTTGACTCTAACCCTCATAGCCTAAACTAAGGGATCCTGAGTCTAGGAGGACATCCCTGGTGCTGTGAAGCTTAGCCTGAGTCACCTGCAACTGCATGCTGGAACCCCATCAGAAAGTTGGGGTTCTACATCCAAAATATAACATTTCCTCTTAAAAATAGAATCGGTTGATCCTGAAATCTATCCTCTTTGAACTTAGTGGGCACTGAAAATACAGAATAAACACAGAAAAATGGTTCCAAGTCACCAAAGGAGGTTGCGTAGAAGGAAATAAAGTAGAAAGTGACTGTGGACCACAATCCTGAGGCAAGTCCTACCTGGAACCTAGGTGTGGACCTGGATAGGCACTTCACAGTGAAGTGTTGTGTCCTCCAGTGTAGACTGGCCACTGAGGGGACCCTGACTTGCCTCTATCCCTGATTATCAGTGCTTAGATTAGCTTCACAAGACTGGCCACTTTGACCCCCCATGTGTGCATGAAGACTTCATTTTAACAGCCCCAAACCCATGCATTGCCCAGGTTCCAGCCCTCTTGTGAGGTGGTCCAGGGCCACTATGGCTGTGTGAATGGGACATAGAGTAGCCATCTTTTCCACTGCCCTGAGCCCTAACAGAAGCCAGGAGTACCAGACTGGTTCTCCCAGTTATAAGTACCTCTATTATGCTTTCCTCAGAATGAGCCCGCCCATCCCCTTCCCTAGATGCTGAAAATGGGTGATAACAGCAGGCTTCCCAGGGCTACAGCTTAACCAGTATCAGGACAGTCTGTCTTGTTCCTACAGAGATGCAATCATCACCACATCTATTAACTCCCTGACAAGCTTCTCCTCTGGCTTCGTCGTCTTCTCCTTCCTGGGGTACATGGCACAGAAGCACAACGTGCCCATTGGAGATGTGGCCACAGATGGTGAGCCCCCACCCCATTACATGTCACTCTGTCCTCTCTGGATTAAGGCCAGAAGGACATGGCCAAGACACAAAAAACGTTGGGTAAAATGAGAACAACCACGGATAACCTATGTTCCAGTCCCAAGAGACCCACTTTGGAGAGACCTAACTCAATCTCTATAGATTAACAATCTCTTCATGAGGGTGGTGCCTCCATAACCCAATACCTCTTGAAGGCCCTGCTACCTCATTATCAATCTATCTCCAATTAATTTTCAGTGTGGGGAACTGGGAAGATGGCTCAGTCTATAAAGTGTTTGTCATGAAAACATGAGGGCCTGAGTTCAATCTCCAGACTTT
>LOJH01021487.1:0-22661 GCA_001685095.1 Ellobius talpinus
TCAACTCCATCAAAGAATCCAGAAGGATATAATATTACCTAAGTAAACAAGAAAGTCTGAAAGTCTGGTAGAATTCTGCATTGAAACAATCTGTGTCTGGACTTTTCTTGGTTGGGAGACTTTTACTGACTGGTGCTATAACCTTAGGAATTATGGGTCTGCTTAAATTCTTTATCTGATCTTGGTTTAATTTTGATATGTGATACCAAGAAAGTTGTCCACTACATTTACAATTTCCAATTTTGTGGAGTACAGGTTTTTGAAGTATTACCTAATGATTGCCTGGATTTCCTCAGTATTTGTTGTTGTGTCCCCTTTTTCATTTCTGGTTTTGTTAATTTGGATATTCTCTCTCCGACTTTTAATTAGTTGGGATAACAGTTTGTCTGTCTTGTTGATTTTCTCAAAAAGCCAACTCTTTATTTCATTGACTCTTTGTATTGTTCTCTTTGTTTTTATTTTATTGATCTCAGCCCTCAGTTTTATTGTTTTCTGCCATTTACTCCTTTTGGTTGTGTTTACTTCTTTTTGTTCTAGAGATTTCAGGTGTGCTTTTAAATGTCCAGATGAGACTTCTCCAAATTCTTTATGAAAGCACCTAGTGCTATGAACTTTTCTTTTATCACGGCTTTCATTGTATTCTATAAATTTTGGTATGTTATGCATTCATTTTCATCGAACTACAAGAAGTCTTTAATTTCCTTCTTTATTTCTTCTTTGACTCAGTAGTAATTGTCCAGTTGATAGTTCTCCAGTTTCTATGAGTTTGTAGGTTTTCTGTAGTTTGTGTTATTATTGAACTCCAACTTTAATCCAGTATCTTATCGGTGATCTGATAAGATACAGAGTTATTCCATTTTTTTTGTATTTGTTAAGACTTGCTTTGTGACTGAGTATGTGGTCAAGTTTGGAGAAGGTTCCATGAGGTGCTGAGAAGGTATCAGCACCTCAGAAGGTAGATTCTTTTGTGTTTTGAGTGAAAGGTTCTGTAGTAATCTGTGGGGAAATGTTCTGTAGAAATCTGTCAGTTCTAACTGAATCATAACACCTGTTAGTTCCATTATTTACTTGTTTAGTTGTTGCCTGAACAACTTGTCCATTGGCAAGAGTGGAGTGTTGAAGTCTCCCACTATTAATACATGGGGTTCATTATGTAATTTAAGCATTAATAATTTTTTAAACAAATGTGGGTGTCCTTGTATTTGGGGCATAGATGTTCAGAATTGAGATATGATCTTGGTATGTTTGTCTTTTGATGAATATGATATGCCCTTTTTAATCCCTTTAGATTAATTTTGGTTTGAAGTTTATTTTGTTAGATATTAGGATAGTCACACCAGCTTGATTCTTAAGTCTGTTTGATAGAAGAATTTTTTACAGCCCTTTACTCTGAGTAATCTCTGTCTTAATGTTGAGGTGTGTTTCTTGTATGCAGTAGAAGGATGGATTCTGTTTCATGTATATTCTGTTAGCCTGTGTCTTTTACTGGTGAATTGAATTCATTATTATGGATAGATATTAATGACTGGTGATTATTAATTCCTATTATTTTTGTTGGGGTTATTATTGTTGGTGATGGAAGTGATGGTGGTGGTAGTGGTATGTGTGTCTGTGTTTTCCTTCTTTTGGTTTTGCTGGTGTGGGATTATCTATTGCTTATGTTTTTGTGAGTATAGCTAACTTTTTTGGATTGGAGTTTTCCTTCTAGTGCTTTCTGTAGAGCTAGATTTGTAAATAGATACTGATTAAATTTGGCTTTATCATGAACTATCTTTTCTCTATCTACAGTGACTGAAAGTTTTGCTGGGTTTAATAGTGTGGGCTGGCATCCGTAGTCTCTTGGCATCTTCACTGATAATTCAGATGTAATTCTTATAGGTCTGCCTTTAAAGATACTTGGTCTTTTTCCTTTGCTGATTTTAATATACTTTGTTTATTCTGTATATTTAATGTTTTGATTATTATGTTGTGAGAGAAATTTTTTTCTAGTCCAGTCTGCTTGGTGTTCTGTAAGCATCTTGTACCTTTATAAATATATCCTTCTTTAAGTTGGGGAAATTTTTTTCTATGATTTTTGTTGAGTAAATTTTTTGGGCCTTTGATCAGAGATTCTTCATCTTCTATTCATATGATTCTTAGTTTTGGCCTTTTCATCCCAGATTTCATGGGTGTTTTCTATTAGAAATTTTTTAGATTTAATATTTTCTTTTACTGATGAATTTATTTCTTATATTTTATCTTCCATGCCTGAATTTCTCTTCTTTTTCTTGTATTCTGTTGGTAATACTTGTGTCTGTAGTTCCTGTTTACTTACCCAGATTTTCCATTTCCAGAATTTGCTCAGTTTGTGTATTCTTTATTGCTTTTACTTTCACTTTTAGGTCTTGAACGGTTTTATTTATTTAAGCCAACTGTTTGCTTTTATTTTGTTTTCTTGATGTTCTTTAGGAGATTTATTAATTTTCTCCAATTTTTGAGTGTCTTTTCCTCCATTTCTTTAAGTAATTTTTTCATTTCCTCTTTAAGAACTTCCATCATCTTCATAAAGTTAGTTTAAAGGTCATACCCTTGTTCTTTAGCTGTGTTGGAATGTTTAGGTCTTGCTATCATATGATAACTGTTTTCTGGTGATGACATATTGCTCTTTCTGTTATTGATCATGTTCTTACACTGGCATTTATGCCTCTGGTTTGGGGATGATTATATAGGACCAGTTGCTAATCCCTGTGTTTGTCTTTGTTGGATGGATGTTTTGTTCCTTGGTTTCTGGTTTCTCTTTGTTCTTCTGGCATAAGTGGCTAAGGGTTCTGGTGACTGATGAATCTTCAAGTCCCATAGGCGGTGGGGTCTCCACTGGGGTTTTTGGGGCCTTAGGTCCCTTGACTCAGTCTGGCCTCCAGTAAAGCCAAAGTCTTCTGACCTCCAATAAAGCCTGAGTCTTCTTCTGGGGTACCTAATACCAGTCTGGCCTCTGGTAGAGCTGCTGGGACTCTTATTCCAACTGATGTGGACTCTACATGGACCTATATTGCCTGTTCTTTTGACTGGAGTGAACAGGGTCTGGGCCTATTGAGTCTGATCGAGTTCTGGTGAAGGGCTGCTTGTCAACAGGTGATGGGGTTGTAGTTAGTGTGGTCTGCATGTCAGTGGCAAAAATTCACTGAGGTTGGAGGCAGGGCCCAGCAGCAGCAGGGATGGGACAGGTTGGGATGATGTTGTCCTGAGGAGAGACAGCAGGGGACAGAATTCAGGGAGGAGTGCAGTTATGCTGGCAGGCAGGTCACTCAATCATTCTGGCTTATGTGGTCTGGGTCTGCTTGGTAGAAATCTTCTCTCTTGTGTATTTATTTATATATTAATTCATTTGTTTGTTTATGTATTCACTTATTGTTGTTTTGTTTCTTAAGATAGGGTTGCTTTGTGCAACCTTGGCTGTCCTGGAATTTGCTTTATAGACAAGACTGGCTAAGAACTCAGAGAAATCCATCTGCCTCTGCCTCCTAGTGCATGACAACATCCAGCTGTGGTAATATCTTTTCAATTATTGTAACTTTGTAATATATTTTGAAATCATAAAATGTGATGTCTAAACTTTGATTCACATTCTCAAAATCTGTTTTATACATTTTTGTTCATTAAACTTGCATATAATATTTTGTTGTGTCTGCAACAATGACTTTGGAATTAATAATGCTATTTTTATTTAATCTTTGAAGGTTTCTTACATATGTATGATGTATGTCATTCATATCATCTCTTACTCCCTTCAATTCCCTCTAGAATTTTCCCAAACATCTCTCTCTCTCAACATCATATCTCTATTTATTTTTATATTTATTCTTACTTATTCTGCATATTATTTTGGTTATTATAGGTACTCTAACAATACTCAGCTTTCCAATAAATAAATATGGATGACAGTATATTTACTAGGTTTTTGCTCTGATTTATTTCAATAATGCTGCACATTTTTAAATTCCTAATTACTTTGTTTTCATGTACAACTTTATTTCTTTTTAAATACATGTATTTATTTACTTATTTTACAGCCTGGCCTCAGCTTCTTATCTCTCCTCTCCTCACAGTCCCCCTCCCCACTCCCCTCCTGTTCCCATACCTCAATCCACTCTTCCTCCATTTCTGTTTAGGAAAAGGCAGTTCTCCCATGAGTATCAATAAAACATGGCATGTCAATTTGCAAGAAGAGTAAGCAAATCCTTAAGTATTATGGCTTGTCAAAATGACCCAGTATGAGGAATAGGGTCCCAAAAGCTAGTAGAAGAGTCAGATACAGCCCCTGTTCCCACCGTTAAGACTCCCACAATGTAGGTATATGCAGAGTTCCTAGGTTAGTGCCATCCAGGCTCCCTCTTGTTGCTTCAGTCTCTGTGAGCCCCTATGAGGCCTGGTTAGAACTTTATTTCTAATTTCATTCTTTTTCTTTCTATTAGACAATATTTGGGTAACCAAGACCCTGAGACTAGAAAACCTAGGGATCTAAAGTAAAATCACCAGGCAAGACTTCCAGTAGACACCAGCCAGCCACACGACCTTTGACTTACAGTCTGTCCTGCTTGTGGTATGTGCTGGGGTAAGGTTTGTACAGAGATTGTGAGAGTGGTCAAGCCTGAGACCCATACCAGGAGAGTGAGCTCATTCCTGACAGTGCATGGAATGCTAGGACCCAGAGCCTGGCTGACCCAGACACCTAGGATAGAACCAAACAGGATTGGAGGAAAAAAAGTCCATGTAATGATGCCTACTGATATTCTGCTATATTCATAGACTAGTAACTACCCCAATTGTCATCAGAGAGACTTCATCCAGTAACTGATAGAAACCGATGCAGAGACCTACAGCCCAACTTTAGGTTGAGCTTGGGTAATCCTGTTTATGAGAAGGAGGGAGGATTGTAGGAGACAGACATGTCAAGAAGATCACAAGGAACCACACAGAATGGACTAACCTGGGCCTTTAGGGGAATACAGCGTCTGAACCAATAAGCAGGGAGTATGCCGGGGACTAACCTAGACCTTTGACACATGTGTGACTGTTGTAGAGCTTGACCCTTCTGTGGGACTTGAAACAGGGGAAACAGAGATTATAGCTAACACTTTGGCCGACTTTTAGAATGCTCTTCCTTATACTGAGTTGCCTTGCCCAGCCTTAATGCAAGTTGAGGTGCTTAGTCTAACAGCAACTTGATATGCCATATTTTATTGATACCCATGGGAGACATGCCCCTTTCTAAACAGAAACAGAGAAGGAAAGAATGGGTGTAGAGTCAGAGGGGCAGTGGGGGAAAGGAATGGGAGGAGAAGAGGGGCAATTACAGTTTGGAATGTAAAATTAGTAAATAAATTTTATTAAAACAAATAAACAAAAATATACTGATATAATGGCTCCTTATGACATTCAGTTTTATTCATAGATGAGTGCCTTGCTCAGCCATATTCAGAGAAGCTTCCTCTTGCAGCAGATGGAAACAAATATGAAAACTCACAGCCAGACAACAGACATACACATAAAGAGAGGGGGGTGGATTTGTAACACCTGCTCCTAAATGGGATGTCTCCATTAAGTCCTTCTTCTGGTTTCAAGGAACTGAACAGAAGAAAAGATGGAAAGAGTATAAGATTGAGAAGGGTGGTAGACACCAAGAAAATAAGGTCCTCTAAGTCAATATGATCAACAACAACAGAACTTACAGACTGAAGCAGTGTGCCCAGGGCCTATACGGGTCCTCTTTGCATATACTATAGCTTTCAGCTTTATGTTTTATCAGTCTCCTGAGTAAGTAAATCAGTGGGTCTCTGGATTTTGTGCCTTTCTTCAGGCTCTCTTCCTTCTGTCTGTCATGTCTTGCCCAACTTTGATGTGATGGTTTTTAATTAAACTTATTATATTATTATTTTTGATATATTTTATCATTATCCCTTAGAGGCCAGTTTATTTTCTAATGAGAGACAGACAGTGTGTATATCTGGATGGGAGGGGATGTGGGGAGGAACTGGAAGGAGTAGAGGGGGATGAAACTGTAATCAGAATATGTTATGTGAGAAAAGAATCTATTTTCAATAAAAGGAAAATAATAAGTGTACAACATCTTGAAAGCCTGAAATATATATATATATATATACAATTATGATGACAGACATCTTACAGGCTTTTTAAGAGATATTTTTATCACTTGATACAACCTTATGCATTTACTGATATTTGAAGAGGCCTGTATTTTTCCTAGAATAAGGAAGTATTAGCAAACTTAAAAAATGGTGATGTATTTTTGTTAATGGATCATAAAAATTTAATTCAACAAAAGAAAATTCATAGATCATGGTCTCCAGAAAATTTTGCATAAATGAAATCTTCAAAAGTGGTATTTATTTTCTTTTCACTTTATAATTTCTGTTATGCTTTTACACAGATAATACTGTATGTTATAGCTTTAAATTAATCTTTAATGCCTTTTTTATTTGAATTTTTATTAAATTTATTTTTTAAAACAATCTTTTCTTATTTTACATACCTATCCCAGTTTCCATTCCCTCCCCCTCCTCGTGCTCCTCCTACCTCCCCCCCCCACTCAGGTCCCATCCATTCCTCAGAGATGGTAAGACTTCCCAACTGGAGTCAACAAAGTCTGACACTTCCCTTTGAAGAGGGACCAAGGCCTTCGCCCCACTCTTATCTAGGCTGAGAAAGGTATTCCTCCAAAAAGAATTGGTTCCAAAATGCCACCCTAAGCCCTAGGGATAAATCTTGGTCCCACTGCCAGTGGCCCAACAGACTGCTCTAGCCACACAACTGTCACCCACATTCAGTAGGCCTAGTTTGGGCCTGTGTAGGTTCCCCTGCTATCAGTCCAGAGTCAGTGAGCTCTCACTAGCTCAGGTCAGCTGTTTCTGTGGATATTCTCAATATGTTCATGACTCCTTTGCTCATATTATTGTTCAACCCTCTCTTGGACCAGTCTCCAGAAGCTCAGTGCAATCCTTAGCTCTTGATCTCTCGATCTGCTTCCATCAGTTGCTGCATGATGGTTCTATTGTGACCCCTAAGCCTCATAAAAAGAGTTTGACAACATTCCTTCTGTTTCTATTGTGTGGAACGTTTTGAGGAGTATAGGTATTAGTTCTTCTTTGAAGTTCTGGTAGAATTCTGAGCTTGAAAAATTCTCTGTCCCTGAGCTTCTTTTTGGTTGAGAGACTATTGATGACAGGTTCTATTTCATTACACATTATATGTCTATTTAAATTCTTTATCTGGTCTTGATTTAGTGTTGGTAGATAGTACCTATCTAGAAAATTGTCAATTTCTTTTAGATTTTTCAATTATGTGGAGTACAGTTTTTTGAAGTATGACCTTATGATTCTTTGGATTTCCTCAGTGTCTGTTGTTATATCCCCCTTTTCCTTTCTGATTTTCTTAATTTGGATATTTTCTCTCTGCCATCTGGTTAGTTTGGATAAGAGTTTTTATATCTTGTTTGATTTTTTCCAACTCTGTTTCATTGATTCTTTGTATTGTTTTCTTTGTTTCTGTTTTATCGATTTCAGCCCTCATTTTGATTATTTTCTGTTGTTTACTCCTCCTAGGTGAGAGTGCTTCTTTATGGTCTAGAGCTTTCAGCTGTGCTGTTAAGTCACTAGTGTGAGATTTCTCCACTTTATGTAGGCACTAGTGCTATGAACTTTGCTCTCAGCACTGCTCTCATAGTGTCTGATAGGCTTGCATATGTTGTGCATTCATTTTCGTTGAATTCTAGGAAGTCTTTAATTTCTTTATTTCCTCCTTGACCCAGGGTGATTCAGGTGAGCATTGTTTAATTTCTTTGAGTTTGGAGGCTTTCTTCCATTAGAACACTAATTGGTGAATTCTAGCTTTAAGCCATGGTGATAAGATAAAACACAGGGCATTATTCCAATGTTTCTGAATCTGTTGAGGTTTGCTTTTGCGGTCAGTTTTAGAGAAAGTTCCATGAGGTTCTGAGAAGAAGGTATATTCTTCTGTGTTTGGGTGAAATGTTCTGTAGACGTTTATTAATTCCATATGAGTTATGACATCTCTTAGTTCTCTTATTTCTCTGTTACGTTTCTGTCTGTCAGACCTGTCCATTGGTGAAGATGGGATGTTGAAGTTTCCTACTACTAGTGCATAGGGTTTAATTTAAGCTTTAGTATTTTTTTTGCATAAGTGGGTGTTCTTGTATTTGGGGCATAGATGTTCAGATGGAGACTTCATCTCGATAGATTATTCCTGTGATGAATATGAAATATCCTTCTCTATCTCTTCTGATTGATTTTAGTTTGAAGTCTATTTTGTTACATATTTATATAGCTGCATCCACTTGTTTCTTAGGTCGATTTAATTGGCAAATCTTTTACCAACCCTTTACTCTGAGGTAATATCTGTTTTTGAGGTTGAGGTGTGTTTCTTGTATGCAGCAGAAGGATGGATCTTGTTTTTATATCCATTCTGTTAACCTGTGTCTTTTAATAGGTGAATTGAGTCATTTGATATTAAAAGACATTAATGACCAGTGATTGTTTATTCCTATTATTTTTCAGGGGTAGTGCTTATGTATTTCCCTTCAGAAGGTTTGCTGGCATGAGGTATGAAGTTATCTGTTGCCTGTATTTTCGTGGGTACAGCTAGCTTCCTTGGGTTGGAGTTTTCCTTCTAGTACTTTCTGTAAGGCTGGATTAGCTACAGCCATAGTGCCCTGAAAGTGTCTGATCTTGTTTAATGCTTTGTTTTTATTTAAAATTGAACCTTATTTGATTTCTCTGATTTCTTTGAAATATGTTAATATGTAAATACTACAAATTGTAACTCACCGAAAATTATTTTTCTCCAGCACTTTTAATTGTGTCATTCTCACTATATTAAAGATTATTGTTGCATGTTTAAATAAATTCAGTCTTACAATTTTATGTAACATCTTGTCTGTGAACAGATAATTTTACTTCTTTTTCAATGTGACGACCATTTGTGTTTTTTTATGTTTAATTAAGCCCACAATGGTTTCCAGTTTAATGCTGACTTTCTTAGTTCCCTGGTCTTAGAGGCAAACCTTGTTTTTTCACCATTGAGCCAGATGTTAGCTGTGGGATACTCATTTAAGATCTTTATTGTGCATATTTTTATTTAAAATCTTATATAAGATCTTGTATTAAGCAAAGATCTTTTTAGGACTTGGCCTCCTAGTATGAACTCAGTTCTTTTTCAGGTTTCTTCCTTGTTGCTCCCTTCAGTCATTCTTCCCTGCCCATATCAATTCCTTTGTGACCCTCTCCTGACCAACACTACCTCTACCAGGACCCCATAGCAAATAATCCTTGTCTGGAACCCAGGTAGGCTACCTATTCTGTCCTTCTCCATTCTTGTCTTTCCAGAATACTCTTAGACCTGCCCCTGTTGCCTTTATTTATCCACCTCTTAGCCTACTTTCAACCCCTTTAGATATGACACTAGTCATGGTCAGAACCAGAGTGCCTCTACTTCTTCCTCTGTCACCTTGCATGGGGCCAGACCACGAGTCCTGCTCAAGAAAACCCAGGTCAATTGAAGAATTCTAGAACAAGAATATAGAAATGTAGGTTCCAAAATAGGAATGTGAAAATAAATATAAAATTGTAAGCCTATGAGAATGAGAGCAGACTGCCATCAGATTTCTCAGCAGCTTAAGAATTAACTTTTAACAGTGGGTTACTTTGATTTACAAACAACAGCTCTGTTTGCAAGGCTGAAGTAGCCCTCTGCAAACTGAGGGCCAGCCTTTGGATAGCTCCCGGCCACTCAAGACCAGCAACTGATGTGAACTGAGTTAACTTTTATATGGTAGGATGTGTGTGACTTTTTGATTGTTCATTTTCCCATACTCTTCCCTGCTACTCAAAAGTAGTAGTATCAGGGGACCATAGAGCTTTGGTAAACACCATCAAAAAGTGCCAAGGAAACAAGGGGCTAAATACAAACACTAGTTTAACTAAAAAACCCTGTTAATAAAAATTGTAAAAAGGCAATTTTTACCTGAGTTTTACCTTAAGATTGTAAAAATTCTTTTGTTCAAGCCTAATGCTTGCTTCTTGCTTTAAAACCGGGAGTTTGGAAACTGCCCATTGCCACAGCCATACAAACCCATTTCTGGCTGTGGTCACAGTTATAGCTGGCATTTTGTGCACCAGCAGAGATTTTTTTCTTCTTCTGGAATAAAGCTTGCTTCTGGTTTAAAAGTCTTTGGTGGTCTGTCCCCCATCTCTGCACGACTCCCATGGACCCAACACAGTCACCTCCCTTTGCCTGTTAATCCATAACCCATCCCACTGCTTCACCAATCTGAGACTGCTTTGAGTCTGAATCTAGAGCCACAAGCAAAGCTTCAAATATGGGACCACTTGGAAGTCTGAATCCTCAAATCCAGAGAGCCCCCAAGACTGAAAACTAAGCATCATCTACAATCTTTTTGACTGAAGCAACTTCAATCAAAGAGCAAAGCACTGAACGAACCAAGAAAAGACCAGATATCTATATCAAGAAACACCATGATTGGCATAATTCCAGATGTCTAGCTTTCAGCTCAAAAATACAAACATAAACAATCAAGACAATATGCAATCCTGCAGAATCCAGCAACCCCACTGTAATATGCCCTAAGAAAAACAATTTATCTCAAGCACAAGACAAAGAATTCAAGATATCAATCATGAAAATGTTCAAAGATCTTAAAAAGATATAAATAAATGCCTCATTGAAGACTGAAAAATGCACAGAGCTGAATAAAATAATGAAAAAATCAAGATATGAAAGTAGAATTTAGTAAAGAAGTATAATCACTAGAGGAAAGCAAAACTGAAATAAAACTACAGGAAGTCAAGCCAAAAGATCAGAGGTAAGCTTTGTAAACTAAATGAAGTGCAAGAGGTCATCTCAGTTTTTGAAGAAAAGGTAGATGCAGTAGATAGGTCTTTATTAGCAAATGTTAAAATAAAGCCATGTAGGCACAAAAAAATCTAGAAAATTAGGGACACTAAGAAAAGAAAAAAATCCAGGAATAATTATAGAAGAAGAAGAAAACAAAGTCAAAGGCACCTAAAATATTCTACACAAAATCACAGAGAAATGTTCCCTAAAATAGGAAAACATTGATAAAAACTTAAAAACCAAAATACAAATACTAATTTTCAAATACAGAAATATAGAAGAAAGTGATGCCTAACAAGGTACAAGAAGAATACAAAATATCAGATACACAGTACTGGAAAATAAATTCTTTATAGTACATAAAATTAGAACCACTAATTTACCAAACACACACCCACAAAAAGGTATTAAAGGATGCAAGGAATAAAGATAAACTCATTTGTAAAATCAGGCCCATTACAAGAAAACCTGATTTTTCAATGGAGATGCTGCAAGCTAAGAAGTCTTGAATGAATATTCTGCGAACAATGAGAACCCAGCACAGACTCCTATATCTAGAAAATCATCAATCAGGACAGAGAAAGAGAAATGTATCATGATAAAACCAAATTCAAACAATTTAGGTTCACAAATCCAGCTCTATAGAAGAAGTAGAAGGAAAATTTCATTCTTGAGAAAAAGTTAATTACATAGAAGAGGACACAAGGAATAGTGAGTCCCAGAACATTTATCATAAGAAAAAGAACACAAAAAATACAACCGGGATTGAAAAGCACTGTTAAATATTAACTGTCAATATTATCTGTGTCAATTACTCAATTAAAAGACAGAGAATGATGGATTGTAGTAGAAAATAGGATCCATATTTCTGTTTTATCTAAAAAAACGCATATCACCATCAAGAACAGGCATCACCTTGGGGTAAAATTATGGAAAATGTATTCCAAGCAAATGAAACAGGAAACAAGCAGACACAGCTACTTTAACATCTTCCAAAATGGACTTCATATCATAACTAATCAGAAAAGACAGGGAAGGATATTACATATTAATCAAAGGAAAAATTCTCTAAGAAGAGATTGTAATTGTAAACATTTGTCATGAAACACAGGAACACCAAATTTTTTAAAATGAACAACATAACATCTATCATCACACATTGAACCTAATGCAGTGATAGTGTGAGACTTCAATACCCAAGTCTTGCCAATAGACAGGTCATCAAGACAAAGTAACAGTGAAGTTAAATATATCATAAATCAAATGGACATAACACATCTACAGATAACTTTGCAAAATCATGAAAGAATCTACTTTCATCTCAGCAACCTGAGGAACCTTCTCCAAAACTGACTACATATTAGGTCACAAAGCAAGTCTTAGCACATATGGGAAAACTGAATTAACACTCTGTACCTTATCTGACCATCAAATATTAAAGCTATATAGAAAAACAATACATATGGCAAGAAATATTCAAACTCATGGATACTAATTAAATCACTATACAATGAAAATTTGTTGAATAAAGAAATCAATAAGAATATTAAAAACTTTGCAGATTTGAATGAAAATAAAACCACAACATACCCAAGCCTATAAGAACACAGTGAGCCCAGATATAGTAGAGAAGGCTTTGGATCTTCTCCAAAGCCATGTGCCTTACCCTCTCTGGGGGTGGGGTGGGGAGGTAGGTGGAGGGAGTGGGAGGAGGGGAGGGAGTGGAAACTGGGATTGGTATGTAAAATGAAAAAAGATAGCTTGTTTTCTTTTTTAAAAAATAAAATAAAATTTAAAAAGAACACAGTGAAGGCTATTCTAAGAAGCAAGGTCATAGCACTACAAGACTGTATTAATAAAAAAATGAAGAAATGTCATATTAATAACTTAGCAACACACTTGAAAGCTCTAGAAAAGCAAGAAGAAAGAACACCCAAAAAAGCTTAGATAGGAAGAAAGATACTTTTCACTAGAATCAAAGCTGTAGATACAATTGATAAGAATAAGAAAACAAAAAAGAATCAATGAAATGAAAAATTTCTTCTTCGAGAAAATCAAAAAGATTGACAAAGCTTTGACCAAATTAGACAAAAGAAACAGAGAATATAAATAAATAAAATTGGAGATTAAAAGAACAGTATACAACAGACAGTGAAGAAATTCAAAGAATAATTAGGATGTACAATAAGGATATATTTAAAAACCTGTATTTAATCAAAAAATTTCTTTATATATGATATAACAAAGTTAAGTCAAGAAATTATCAGACTTCTAGTGATATTTCATTTGTATTTTAATAAATAAAGCTTGCCTGAAGTTCAGAGAGTAAAACAGCCCCACTGGCCAGTCTTACACACCAGGCAGTGGTGACACACACCTTTAATCCCAGTAGCTACACTAGTTTGTCATAGAAACCAGGTGATGATGGTGTATAGCTTTAATCTCAGCACTAGAGAGGAATATAAAATGGGAGAAGACAGCTTTCACAAACAATCTTATTCTGAGATTCCTAGAGGCAGGATTGCCATGTTGGGTTGAGGTACAGGTAAAGACCAGTGGCTGGCTGTTTTGCTTTTTTTGATCTTCAGGTTAAAACCCAATTTCTGTCTCTGGGTTTTTTTAATTAGTCATTCTACACAGACCCTTAACCTTTAGGAAATAGAAACACTAATTCAAAAATCTCTTAACCAGAAAAGGCTCAGGACCACTGAGTGCTGTTCTGTGGTAACATAGAAGAATATTGGGGAAAATGCAAAAGATTGAGGACTGGTTTGTGAAGCTTCTGAAGGACGCAGACTTTACCAGCCCTATTTTTTTGATATTTTTGTCTTATTATCTGTAGTGTCTGGTCAGCTAGAACTGAAGAATTGATTGTTACGTATGGCTGAATTCTTAGTTAAAGGGGTCACATAAACCTTCCCCAAATTATAATATACTGCTAATATTATTGATTACACTTTACAATTCGATGGTAAGGCCCTATTGCAGAAGACGAACTTACTCATTTCATAGAACACAAAGTCAAATCAGTGTTGTAGAGAAGCTTCAGCCCTACCTACTAGCAATTGTGGTCTTGGGAGGTACTATAAACGCTCCATAGGATGGAAGATAGCATCAATATCGCACAGCTATAGACTCTGTGACCTACAGCAGAGACCAACCTGAAAGATATACTGGTTCAGTATAGTCACAAATATAATGGAATTAACTGCCATGAGATAGAACTCATACCTGATGCTGCTAATGTGGCCAAGAGCCTGATATAAAATATGTCATGGATTTGAGGAGAAAAACACTACTATTATTTTGATAAATAAACATAGCAATAAGATGATTTCTAATGATATTTTACTATATGGAAAAAAAGCAGTTTATCAGCTCAACTGTCATCAGAGAACTCCTTGCCGTTAATGGAGTAATTACCACAGAGACCCTTAACTGAAAATTGGTAGAGAGTGAGAGACTTTAGATCACTCAGTACTAAATAGAATGTCTTCATCAAACCATTCCTCTAGGCTCATTGATTGATATAGAAGAAGCGTGAGAAGACTGTAAGATTCAGAAGAAGTAGATAATGCTAAGGGAAAAGTATCTTTCTGACTCAACAGGACTGATGTATATATGATTTCATAGAGACTATACCAGAATGTGCAAGATCTACGTACATTAGACCAGACAAAACCTCAGCAAATGGGTAGTAAACACAAAATCCAGCTCCAGCCCAAGCATTTATTTGCAATCCATATTTGAAGGAATGGAGAAAATTATTCCAAACCCACTGTTCAGGACAAAAGGGAATACATGGTTTTTTATACACATTTTGCATTCTTGTGCTTTGTTGTTGTTGCATTTTTTCTTGTTTATTTTTATTTGGGGACTGATTCTTAAGAGTATGAACATGAAATCAGATAGCTAGGGATCTAAGGATATTCTGAGAGAAGTTGGGGGAGGAAAAGAATATGATACATATTGTATAAAATGTTTTAAAATGAATAAAACTATTAACCAAGCGGAACATACTGAAATATCTCCCTACCTTATCCTTGGTGATCACTTCCCTACTCCCAGTAGCATCAAAGTATCCTATAAGAGGTGCTGGTTCCAATGTTCAGGGCCCTGTGCTCCTTAGGTTTGTCAGACTGATGCAATCTAGAATAGTATGAGAATGCAGCCTCAATTGAGAAATTCTCTAGATCAGAATGGTTTGGGATTGACTTGATTGCTAATTGATTTAGAGAAACCAACCCTACTGTGGGTGGCCCCATTTTCTAGGCTAAGTCCTGAACGGTAAACAATGAAGATAGCAAGCAATCACGAGAGACTATGCCTTTATCTTCTCTCTGTTCTGCACTGTGGATGTGATGATTTAAGTTCTCTGCCATATGGACTGTAACTGGAATTGAAAGACAAATAAAACCTTTTTCTCATTAAAAATTAAACAAAAGAAATATCCTTATAGGGTAAGATATAAACCTCACATTTTGTATGAAAGGAACATTGTATTCCCAATGTTCATGCATACCAAAGTCATGTTCATTGTCAAATTTTAAGAAAAATATAAAATGGTCGACTTTTGATTTGGAACAACCTAGCATCAATTTGCTAGCTTGAATGTTTTTATTCCCTGAGAGCTTTTAGTTTGCTACAGTAAGGAAAAATGAGAAAATAGTCTTAACTGTCCAACTGTATTTGTCAGGGATTGCAAAAAGAACAGAATTTGTAAAACGAATATATTTGTCTAAAGGGAATCTGTTACATTGGCTTACAGGATACAGTCCAGGTAGCCCAACAATGGATGTTAACATTGGAGAGGCAGACTCCAGGTGGTTGTTCAGTTTACAGTCTGGGTGTCTCAGCAGTTCTAATCTAGCCCTGTGGCCTGAAGGATTACTGAAGAGTTTTTGATGTTCAGTCTACATTGAAAATCTGAAGAAATTGTTCTACAATCAGTGAAGGAAGCAGCAACAAGATGAATGAATTCAAATTGGACAGTAAGATTGAGGGCTAGCAAGAAAAAGATAGTGTTCTTCTTCTAGGTCATTAATCTGGGGTGGGGCCATAAGGTACTACCACACTTAGGTTGGGGCTTCCTTCCTCAAATAATCTGACCAAGAAAAAAAAAAGAAAAAAAACCTAGTAGGAATACTTCAGTGGATTTTGGTTAAGGTAAATCCAGATGCAGTCAAGTCGATACCCATATTTACCACCATACCATTTTCTTTTAGAATTGACCCTGCACAGTAACATTTGTGTAGTCTAAGATTTACTCTGAAAATCATTTTCACCATTTAGTGTGTGTATGCTATGAAAATATGCTAACATTCCCATTAAGAAAGGGCAATTGGCAAATTCATACCTTCTCCTAGTCATTGGATCTTCATACCAAGAGGTAAATGCTATTTTATCAGCCCTTTTGCCTTGATCACAGGTGCTTGCTTATGAGTGAAGAAGAGTTTTGACCTACCAATGTAAAATGCAACTTGTGAAATTCAAGCCTACTATTGAAATCCAAGAACTGCTTTGTAGATTTTTGATAACTAATGGCCTGTACACACTTAAACTGTTATTTAAACAAAGTATGTGTCTGTGGTTGGAAATATAAGTGGAGAATTTTAGTCTGTAACTTTCCATACATATGGTTCAGCTGGTCTTCTGAACTCAATTATAGCAAACGTTAAACAGCTAGCACAATAGGCAACTATAAGGATCAGAGGTATCTACAAAACAACAAAAGAAAATGTTTGACAAGTCAATGATATAGTGGATTTCATGAAATTTTATTGAATCGTTCTCTAACTTTTTGGTTCATATATAATTTGTTTGATGATATTTTACATCTGCTTTCCAAACTGTAACCAGACTCAATAGTCAGAGAAGTCTGATTCATAATTAAGCTTTGAGTCATTCCCTTTTTGAACATTAAGCTTCAGTCCCCTAATGAAAAGCTGAATTTACTGCTTTGCAGGATAATTACCTTAAGAGATATCATAAAGAAGCAATATTTTCTGATGAGAACTTAGTCAGTCCTTTGATTAATACAATAATTAGCAACAGTATGTTGAGGACAAGATTCTGTTCTGAGTCACTCTTCTTAGGTGAATTCATTGTCTCATTACAGAAGACTTTCATGTCTTGTTAGTGTCCTACTTTCTATTTATTCTACTCTTTTACACAATTAATATTTACTAAAAGGAATATTTAATTTAGGAATTTCAGGCTATACTCCTTATCCTTTACTGCTTTTGAAACATACTGATTGCAAAATTATATTTGCTTTAAAACTGATATTTCTGGGCTATAAAATCTGTACACTCTGAAAACTGGTGAGAGAAACAGGATTTCATATTTGATGCAGATGTTTTTACTCTAAATCTGATTGCTATAATAACCAAACTTTTTAAGTAATATATCAAACACCAATCGATAAATGTGTGTGTATGTGTGTGTATGTGGGTGTGTGTGTGTATGTGTGTATATGTGTATGTGTGTGTATGAGTGTATGTGTGTGTATGTGTGTGTGATAGAATGCTTCAACAAATACACATTCTTTCCCTCAATCATCACTCCCACACACAAAGAGAAGACCATAAGCAATTGTTTGGTGAAAGATAAAATGTGAGAAAGAGGAAACGGAAGATGGACTTGCTATTATCTTTTTTATTTTTGAACTCTACACTTTTCTCTACTCCCCTCCCTGCCTCTCCCCCTTCAACTCTCTCCCCAAGGTCCCCATACCCCCAATTGACTCAAAAGATCTGATGCTTGATCTTGATGTGAATGTGAGCTAAATCTATTCTGACCTAACACTTTGCTTCCTTGCCTGAGTTTCTGTGGAAAGTTGTTTCATCTACAACACTGTTCCTAAACATTCTTGATAAAGTCTTGGTCTTAGATATTCCATCATTGCAGAAGTCTAGCATGTGGTTACATGAATTTTCTAAGCTAACAACAAGCTCAAAGATTAATATTCTCAAATTTTAACTTTGGGATCTTCAAGTATTTCTAATGAATATGAGCAAGAACTGAGAATTACTTATTTAAAGTAAATTGAGGAAGGTAATTATTTTCAGTTTCCTGTTAGACTTCCCTTCATCAAAAGCAAAGTATATAATTCAACAACTACAGCTCATATAATAGAACTATTTAATGGTTCTGAGTATTATTAAAACAATAGTTACTCTAATGAACATGTTTATCTAATGTCAATGAAAAACCTAATTCTTTTTATGTGAAGGATTTTTTTTATTTTGTGAAAAAACAAGCCACGTTAAATCAGCATGTTTTAATAAGTAATACTTTACTACAAATGTAATTTCTTCCTTTATTTTTATACTTATTATTTAAATCATTCATAAATGATTTACCTTGAATGCAATAAGTATATTTGCTAATTTCAGAGTAATAAAGACAATCCATCAGGTTATACTTCTCTCTCCACACAAAAAGAAAACTGGAAAATGCTTATAGGCTTCAGCTTAAATTGTTTATCTGACTTTAAATTCACAAAAATATTCAGTTGGAGAAAATATAGACAACACATGATTCAGCCAGGCTCCATGGAGACCAATGAAAACCCAAGCACTACTTGAAGACTCCAGGTTATTCAAATTATAGAGAAGTATTATTAAATAATCTGAACAGAGGAATTAAGAGGTCTCAAATCCAAACTGAAATATATCAAAATGTATGGAGAATCAGAGAAATGAAAATGCAAATAAGCAGTTAATAAAATAGTGAGATTTTAGTGGTATTAGAGGAGATGATTCACTCAAATCACAACAAAGAATTCAATAACCACTGTAAACAACTTATTTGAGAGATTTAAGTTTTTTTCTATAGATTTGTCTATGGGTTAGCTAGAATTAAGTATTTTAAAACTTTGAGAAGTCACTGTTCTGAAACATCATGAAATTGTGACCTCTGATGCTGTAATAGCTGTGAAAATGTCCTATTGAGTCTACATTGATGTAAAAATGAATTCTGGGTGAAATGAGAATTATGTAATGTTCTTCTGTAAGAAAGCCTACAATAATATAGTTTAATTCATAATGAAGAGAAATTATGCAGAAATAAAGACAACACAGGAAATCTAATCTACTGAGATGGCAAAACTCTTTTGAATTTTTAGAAGAACAATATGCTTGACATGATGTAACTGATTTGTAAACAAGCCACAGGATTTGTGTCCAAGTCAATATCCCAAGGATTTATTTACCCATGATGATCACTGTTGACAAATCTCTAGCAGAAGTACAGGATTTTCCACAATGCTCCTGTTTCTCCCATGCCTAGGAACCATGGAAAGTATACATTACTTTCTCAACACTTAAAAAAGTAGAAAATATAAATTTCAAAACTGTAATATTAAATTTAACTTGAGTATAACCAAACTTTATGACATAATTGCAATTTTTGAGGAATGAAAAAACTAGTCTAAAATAATGCTAGACTAAATTTTAAACAGCCATAAATAAATTAATTTATGGGTCATTTATACACAGTTAATAATAATCAATAGTATTAAGGAGTCAATTTCTGAAGATTTATCTATAACTTCAATGTAGGTTGTACATGTCAACTGTCAAGTGAAATCTGAGCATTGGAGAAACATATATTACCAGGTTGAGAACCTACTAAACTTAAAATAGTGTAATTTATATACAAAAATAAACAAATAAGAATAAAAGTGAATAGAATTCAAAATGCATTCAACTTTGTGTTTTATGGTGTAGTGCAACACACTGGGAAAAGAGACAGTTTTTACTTTATTTTATTTTTTTTAAAAGGGAAACAAACTCTTTTTTCATTTTACATACCAATCCCAGTTTCCACTTCCTCCCCTCCGCCCATTCTCTTCACCTTCTACCCCCAATCCCCCCCATCCACTCTTCAAAGAGGGTAAGACACGTTGCTTTGAGGACGAACCAAGGCCCTCCCTACTATATCTAGGCTGAGGAAGGTATCCCTCCAAAGGAAATGGGTTTCCAAAGAGCCAGTACAAGCAGTAGGGATAAATGCTGGTGCCGCTGCCAGTGACCCCACAGTCTGCCCCAGCCATACAACTGTCCCCCACATTCAGGGGGTTTCGTTTGGTCCTATGCTAGTTTCTTCCTTGTCTGGCCAGAGTTAGTGAGCTTCCAAAACCCTCAGGTAGACTGTTTCAGTGGGTGTCCCCATCATGGTCTTGACCTCTTTGCTCATAGTCTCACTCCTCCTTAGCCCAGTGCTCTGCTGTGGGTCTCTGCCTCTGCTTCCATCAGTTGCTGGATGAAGTTTCTAAGATGACATTTAAGACAGTCATCAATCTGACTGCAGGGCAAGGCCAGTTCAGGCACCCTCTCCTCTATTGCTTAGGGTCTTAGCTGGNCAGTGGGTGTCCCCATCATGGTCTTGACCTCTTTGCTCATAGTCTCACTCCTCCTTAGCCCAGTGCTCTGCTGTGGGTCTCTGCCTCTGCTTCCATCAGTTGCTGGATGAAGTTTCTAAGATGACATTTAAGACAGTCATCAATCTGACTGCAGGGCAAGGCCAGTTCAGGCACCCTCTCCTCTATTGCTTAGGGTCTTAGCTGGGGTCATTCTTGTGGATTCCTGGGAATTTCTCTAGTGCCAAGTTTCTTGTTATCCCCATGATGGCCTCCTCAGTCAAAATATCTCTTTCCTTGTTCTCCATCTCTGTCCTTCCTCCATCTTGACTATCCTGTTCCTTTAAGTTCTCCTCCCCCACTTTCTCCCCTCCTTTTCGCCTCCTGCCCTTCTTTCTCCCCCAAACCCCATACTCCCAATTTTGTCAGAAGATTTTGTCTATTTCCCCTCCCAAGTGGATCTACATGTATTTTAAGAGAAAGGTTTTTTAAAAAGTAAATTATGTTTGATTTTTAAGTATATTTTTAGATATATAGTTAAAAAACCTCTCAAGCAATTCACAAACTGTTGCTTGTAATTAATCATATACATAGACAAAATGCAAAACAGGAAGGCACATAAAAGATATCAGAAGATTCCCATATTAATGAGAATCTTTGGTTATGAGAAGATTCCCAAAAAAAAGAAACAACCAAAAATATCTAAGAAACTCATTAAAATTATTGAATAAATAATAAATTAATTAAATGAGACACTTGTAACACACACTGGTACTGTTACAGACAGAAAGACATCCTGCAAATCACTGAGAAAATTCTATACATTATAGTAAGGGAGGTTTATTTTCTGTTTTACACATACAGGACACTATTGACTCTCTTGCCTAAACTTAAATATATGAGATAAAGTATGAAATATCTAACTATGTGAAGCAACTAAACAAATAAAATATATGAAACATCTATATAATAATAGGAATACTATTTCAGTCATGCGGTAAATAAACAGAAAAGAACTGTGGACCCCAAGGAAAGAAAAATTGTTCATGTCATTGGATCAAGCCTAAAGACAGATTCTGGTCATAGTTAATGAGATGCAAAGTATAAAAACATCACTTTCCCTGAAGGGATAAGTCATTTGAAGAGCAGGTTGTTTAGAGTTAGAATTTAGGAGCAAATGTAGGACTAGGGAGGTTCTGCATAGAGGGAGGCCTGAATATCTGCAGAGAAATTGAGAAATTTTGTGCCATTGCCCAAGGATTTGTTTCCAGATTTATGGGATCTTGAGGGTTATAATCCAGAAGAAAAAAAATATGTTAAAATGCAATTTTTTAACCAAAGAGTCTTTAAGGTGGAAAATAGTTTATTTCTACCTAGCTGAATTGAGATATTCCATAATCATAACATAAAGAGGAAAAAAATAAGGCAGGTGTGGTGGTTCATGCCTGAAATCAAGGCACTCTAAAGCTGAGGAAGGGAGAATGTCACAAGTTTGAGCACCTGTTTCAGAGAGAAAATCTGTCTGAAGCAAAACAATGAATAGAAAAAGTGTCTTGGTAAAGAACCAAACAGATGGGTCCAATAGAAAACAAATATTAAAACTATAGCTTTAAATTCAAGCATATTGACTATTTCATTAGATGTAAGTAATCTAAGCACAGCTAAGTGTAAAATCAAACATTTGAAGTATGGATAAAACATACTATATAAAAGCTACTCTAACCAGAGCTAGGAAGCTAAGTTACTTTCAGAAATGTATACTTCTGAGTACATAAGCTTCTTGCAAAAATCCTGCAGTGAGAATGAATTTAGAGTTTCCCTTCTGGAACAATACCCCATTGCTGGTGGGAGTGCAAACTTTGTACAGCTGTTTTGGAAATCAGTATGGTGATTTCTCAGAAAATTAGGAATCACTCTATCTCAAGACCCAGCATTGCCGCTCTTAGGCATATACGCAAAGGATGCTCAATCATACCACAAGGACATTTGCTCAACCATGTTCATAGCAGCATTATTCATAATAGCCAGAACCTGGAAACAGCATTATGCCCCTCAACTGAAGAATGAATGAGGAAAATGTGGTACATTTATAATATGGAGCACTAATTTGTGTTAAGAAATTATGACATCTTGAAATTTTAAGGCAAATAGAACTAGAAAAAGCTATACCAATTGAGGTAATACAGTCCCAGAAAAACAAATACATTATGTACTCACTCTTAAGTGACATAAAGCATAGAATAATCAGCCTACAGTCCATACCTCCAGAAAACCTAGGCAACAAAAAGGACCCTAAGAAACACATACATGGATCTATTCTACATGGGAAGTAGAAAAAGACAAGATCTCCTAAGCAAATTGGGAGCATGGG
>LOJH01021489.1:0-17162 GCA_001685095.1 Ellobius talpinus
GGAAGGAAGGAAGGAAGGAAGGAAGGAAGGAAGGAAGGAAGGAAGGATGGACTGGCATGCACAGAGCTACAGTGGCAAGTTGGGAGCCTGTGAAAAGTGGCATCTCTCCATCCCTCTGGCTCAAACTGCATCATCCCTCAGGTATGCAGACCACGCCATTCCTGGGGCTTCGTCATACCCACAACCAGGCTTGGCGGGCACTCAGCACAGAACCTGATGCCCATTGGCTGGGTTTTCCCGTGGGTGTGAAAACCAAAATATTACTCTAGAAGTGGAGCCGCGTAGCCAAGCTGGGCCAAACCCAAAAGGTAGCCCAGGCGTCCAGCTGGGCCTGTCTGTGTTGGGCTTCTTGGCTACTTCCTTTGAAATCTATTTACTTTTTCTGCGTAGATAATAAATTTATATCCGATTTATATAAATTTGGATTCCAAAGGCACAAAAGGGAGAAGTCTCCCTCCCACCACTGACCCCGGTCAGCCAGTGAATTCCATCTCCAAGGGTCGAGGGAGAGCATTTATTGGAGTCCCCTCATGCCTTTGCAGCTGTGTTCCTGTCCCCACACATATCCAACACTGCCCCTGAACAGTCTTCTGTGGTTGCAGACTGAATGTGCATAGGGCACTTTTGACTGCTATGCAGGGCTTCATGTACAGCTTGGCCTGAATTTAGCATTTTCTCAGAGATGGACATTTTTCATTGCTAGCACAGTAGCGGCATGAGAAAGAACAGCCCACAGTTGCTGGTGGGATATCTGTAGTCTGTTTGCGCTCAGCTGCTTGCCCACACTGAAACTGTGAGGGGACACCAGGCTCTGTGCATGCTCTAAAGCCCCACTTCTCAGGAGACTGGGTGCTCTCAGGTGGAGACGGTGGGCTGGAGCAGGCCTCTTCATTTACCACCGTCATACACTCACGTCTGTGGAGGGATCACAGATACCCAGATAGAGCGACCAACTGAGGTAGGGTGTGTGTGAGCCTTTGCCCTACCTGTGACCTCAAGCATGTGACTTCCCCTTCTGAGACCATAATGGAGCCATATCTGCTTCATGCTGATCCTGTCCCCACCCTGCTCTGTGGGTGTCTGTGGTTACAGAGGGATTTATTACTGAGTGGGTATATGGTTTTCTTTCCAACAATTTAAGTGTTTAAATACTGACAACAAATCAAGGTTGAAAACTCCTGTGTAGCACTAGGATGCTCATCCTGACAGTGTCAGGGATGGTGGCACCTCTCCTTTGCTGGGCTGGACAGCAGGGGTGGCCGGTGCACCCTCTGGGGAGATACCAAGATGGGAATGGAGCCTGAACTCCCCGTGACTCCGTGTGCTCTTGGCCCCCAACCTCATCAATCCCAAGTGATCACAGAGAAGAGGGCATTATTTGGAAGCAAGACACAGACATGTGACACATACCCATCCACTGGCGGGGTGAGCAGGCCTACCTAGGCTCCGGTGGTAGCAATGCTCTGTCTCAGGATGCCACTTCAGTAAGGCAGACATCCTAACTAATCCCATGTCTCCACCAGCCAAGCAGTATAGGAGTGAAGTCAGGCCCCAGGCAAGAGCAAGCTTCTCAAACTGCAAGATTAAGGGATTATCCCACCCCTCATGGACACAGAGGGAAGGTGGTCAGGTGGGGAGGAGGCCAGCTTGCCGGGCAGAGCCTCAGAACATGGCAGCTGTCAGGTGACCTGGCTCCAGTGGGCTCTAGTTCGGTGCCAGGCAGGAGGCTCCATACAGAGCGGCTCCTTCCCCTGCTCCAGCAGGACACCATGGAAGGGTAGGGGCCTCACCAGGGGCCATGCCATGCTATTTTCAACTCCCAGAGGCCAGGCAGAAAGCCAGCTCTGTCCTGCCACTGATTCTGCTTCTCAAAGTTGGGGCTAAGCATCCCAGTCTAGAGTTGCTCTCTCGCCTCAAGACACAACTGGGGAAAGAAGAAACAGGAAAGATCCAGATAGAATCTGAACCCCAGAGGCTGGGGACACCAGAGCAGAGCAAGTCCCTGTCTCATGGAGCTCCTGTTCTAGTGAAGTCACAGCATGTGGCCTGTGTATAACACACCCAGCATGTGGCCTGTGCAAAACTAAAGCAGAAGAGGGGCCCAGAGGCCACAGGTGACGCCTGTGAACTCAGGCGTGGACAGGGAAGGGCTCAGGGAAGAGGAGGTATCACAGACAGACACTGAACAGTAGAGAAAATGAGTCATGTGGGTCCCTAGCACTGGTCAGGAAACAACATGTGCAAAGGCCCTGGGCAGAAATGTCTGGTGTGCTCCTAGAACAGTAAGGAGGTAGTATGGGATATGGAGGAGAAACAGGACCCAGGTCATGACGGCCTTGTCAAGCACAGGGTGAACTTGAGGATGTAGTCCAGGCTGTCTGGCAGGATGAGCTCTCCCATTATTCAAAGGCTCCCACAGCTCCTTAGAACCTGGCTTGGTGCTCCAGGTCCAAACACCTTTTCTCTATACTTCAGCTACAGGGCCCTAGCACATGGCATCTGGAATCCTTTTCTGTTTCTACCCTTCATCACAGTTAGTTCCTACCTAACCTTAGCTTCACATTTTTGCTCAAATATCTCAGGCTTCCCCATTCCAGCCCTAGGAACAAGCAGTCGGTCCACCCTTCTAGCATAGAAACAAATCCTCAGGCCTATCTGCCTGTCTCTTCTCAGGGTTCTCCTGTACCCATTCCCTACCTACTCCTGCTCACTTGCCTTTTACAGACTCCTCTCTATCCCACACCCCTCTCTGAGGTCCCCCAAAAGACAGGGACATCATTACACATGTAACACCCAAAACACAGCCCCAAATCCTGTGATCAAGGAATGTTTGCAGAGTGACTAAATGATCCCCACTGTACATATGAATATTTCTGGGTTCCCTGGGGACCTGGGATTCCAGGTGGATGGAGAGGTGCAGGGCAGGGGCCACAGCGTTAGTCTTTACCCATCTTGAAGATGCCCTGGCCAAGGCCATGGTCACCCATCTAGCTCCCATCTGCTTGGTCCCCAGCTCGGCTCCTAGCACTCGTGGGCTCTCACGGATGCTTTTCTTACAAGTATTCTACAGGTTCTATTTTTAAGAGTGGCTCCAATTTAAAGGACACGAGGACGGTTTGTTCAAAAGCATTTGAAGAGTTTCAGAAGGGAGACTGAAACCAATAAATGAGCGGCTGTCTGTCATACAACTCTGGGAAAACTGAGGGAATTGTGGCCGGGTTAGGAGGCACCAGGCAAAACAAGAAAAGCCAAGCAAACAGCAACTGGTGGGAAAACAATGGAAGGAAACACAAAGGAGATATGCAATGTGAGACAGCATTTGTAGAGCTGTGACCGAAACATTGTATAATCACAATGAAAAACTGGGGCACACCAACTTAGAGAAGCACGCAAATAAAAGGCAACTTCCTTGGTATTAATCAAAAGGAAGTCTGAACGCCTGCCAGGCTCGTGGATCATGCTAAGCACATGAATGCAGGTCTTCTCAGCAGCTCAGTCACCTGAAAGGACAGGACTGCTTTCGAATGAGAAAACTGACCCATGGCCAGTGAGGGGAAGGGTTGAGCCATGCCAGGCCAGCAGGCTGCTGCCCTCACTATAAAGTCACCAGATGGCAAAGCCAATCGATATTTGCCCCAAATCAACCAGCAGCAAGGGGGGAAAGCTCCTTAGCAATACAAAGGCAGATACCAAAAAATTTTTTAAAAAAATTACTGAAGGAACTGAAGTGGTTTCTCGGGAGGATCCAGGCTGGGAGTGGAAGGATGCTTTCATGGTGGTTGTTTACCCATTTATAAGCAAAGAGGAGTCTGCAGCTGGGAGCAGGATGTGGGAGGGGAGGGACACAGGTAGCTTTCCACGGTGATGGTGTTAGGACTTGGGGCACAAGACACACTTGGCTAAACTCAGAAAGTGGTGGCCTTTATAAGAGCTGTGAGTTTCACTGTTATTAAAAACAAACAGCAAACAAACAAATGACATGAGGGCTGAGGAGCTGGCTCAGGATTGAGTACAGTGTGTGCTGAACAAGCGTGAGGACCTGAGTTCGGATCCTCAGCATTGCAGGGACACACACAGGTGGTTGGGGACACATACTGGGTGTGGCGATGAGTGTCTGTATCCCCAGTATGGCAGGGACACACACAGGTGAATCTCCAGGGCTCACTGGCTAGTCAGCACACCTGAACATGGGGAACTCCAGGTCCAGTGAGAAACCCTATATCAAAAACAAAACAAAAACAAAAACACCATGGAAAACAATAGAGGCAGACAACAGATGTGAACCTCTGGCCTCCACGTGTACATGCGCAGGCAAGTTCACCTGTACAAACACATGCACACAAACATCATATACAATAATATATCATACCCTGGAAGGAAGTGTGTTGATACTCACACTTTGAGAAGTTTGTTAAGAAGTGTTGATTTAATGGATAGGTGGATGCAGGGTAACATTAAAGTGCATTTGGAGGTGGGTGAGTTCATTGTATAATTTCTGCATATACAAAGGTTTTCTAATAACAAATTGGGGGAACGGTTCATTGCATTACTTGAAATATATAATATTGTTAAAAACCTAGCCGGGGGCCTAGAGAGATGGCTCCGCAGTATAGAGTACTTGTTGCTCTTGCAAAGGCCCTAGGTTCAATTCCTAGCAACCACATGGTGACACACAACCATCTATAATTCCATTACAAATGAATCCAGTACCCTCTTCTGACCTCCACAGTCACCGGGGACCCATGTAGGATACATACACACAGGCAAGCAAAACATTCATATATACAAAATAAAATCAATCTAAAAAAGACAAAGCTAAGAAAACAAAACAAAATAGCAAGCTAGTGGGAGAGCTCTGTCCACACCTAGACAGACTGCCTACCTTCTGGGTATGAGGGGTAGCTGCCTATGTCCCCACTGTACTCTGAGAACCCAGAGTTCAAGGACCAATCACCTAACTCCTCACTGCTCCATGCTCCCCTACACGAAAGATGCCAGGACAGATGGGGAGGTCTGCCCTGAATCTCCTGGGATGCCTTGCTTGAAGAAATAATGATTTCACCAGAGACAGCCCCTACAGTCAGCTACATTCCACTCTCTGCCAAAGGGTAAACTGAGGCTGGTCCATGGGGCTTTTCCCAGGAGCTGTTTACATCTCCAGTACTGGAGTGGATCACCAAATTGCATTCTCCCAAGCTGTCATGTCAGATGATGGGGAGGAACAGAAAGGAGGTCTCATCTCTGCCTAATTAGGCACCCAGCAGCTGGGGCCAGGCTGGCTGGGAGCCCCAGCAGCCAGGGCAGCAGCTGCGGGGCCTCTATAGGGCTGAACAGCAGCAGCACTTGGGCTTAGACTCCTGATTCTCACACTACAATGGAGGCAGAACAATAGAGGAGCTGCTACCCCAGATCCTACGGCTGCTGGGAAGAGGGGCCCCTTAGAGCCTGCTGCTCCCACAGATTCTTAAAAGACTGGGGGCCTCTCCCAAAATCAGGCAGCACCTGTGGGAGAAATCAAGCCTGGTCCAGCCCCATTGTCACATCCAGTAATACTTTCCAGATCTGAGGTTCCTGGACATATCTGCTTTAGATTCCACCAGATTTCTCGTCCTTTCCACATACTGACGTGGGGATCGTGTCTGATATCGGTACCCAGGAGATGCTAACCATAAGACTGGTGAGGAAGAGAGCTTGGGCACATGCCAAGGGAGGAAGGCGAGGATGATGCTGGCTGTGGAGTGTCTGGAAGAACAGACTGTGGCCCAGGCTGTATTGTAGTCCTGCCCTATGATGGCTCACGAGTCTCTACCACTTCATGTTCCACTTTCTGCCATAAGACCACACCCCTGCCTCTCCAAGCATCACCTTGAGTACCAATGAGAGGTGTGGCCAGCACTAACCCCTCCTCCAGGAACAGGGTTCACCCACTGTTCCTGGAATCAGAACCCTAATGTCTCTAATTTTTTTTTTCTTTTTGCCTTGGTTGACCTGCAACTTGCTCTGTAGAACAGGCTGGCCTCCAACTCACAGAAATCCACCTGCCTCTGCCTCCCAAGTGCTGGAATTAAAGGCGTGAGCCACCATTCAGCCAGAACCCTAATTTCTTCACAGGTGCAGCCAGCTCATCTATCCTCCTGAGTGGCCAGGACATTGAGGATCACAGTCAGAAAGGGACCCTGACCCAAGGCCAACAGGGTACCCAGAGAGGCAGGGTGGTCTTTAGCATCTTGAGGCATCACTATGCAAGGCTGGCCTGGATCTCTCCACAGTCCCATTCCTTTTTCAGCATGGGGACTATAAAAACCCACCAGGGGCAGGTGACTGCCCTCCTGTGCCTTTCTCAATCTGCATCCCCAGTGGGCAGAGCATGTCCTCAGTTTCCCCTTCTTTCTTTAAACCACCCAGGACTTTGGGGGTTGGTGGCAAACAGACAGCTGTGCTGACCCAGATGTTTGTCAATAGCCCAACGGAAATCTCTCTGTGCTTAAAATAAAACCAGCATCGAACCTGACACCATGCCTCCCCTGATGTTTCCTGTTTCTGAAGACTGGAGCCAAGGCAGCCTGCAATGAGGAAACACCACCCAGTCCCCCTCCCCGTGGAAGACAGTCAGGCCATCCCCAGGTCACCCTGTATGCACCCAGGAGTCCTGCTGCTCCACCACATGGGGAATACTAACCTGGGAGACTGGTCAGATGTGAGGCCATAGCTCCATAGCTAGCTGCTCTGGGATACAGAGCAATTCAAAAGCCCCAGAATCTAAGGTCACAACCAAAGACCTGTACTCACAGAAATCCACCTGCCTCTGCCTCCCAAGTGCTGGAATTAAAGGCRTGAGCCACCTGCTGAGGCCCAGAAGTAAGACTGGCCTGTCCAGGGTCACCCAGGGTCACAGGCAAGGCCACACTCTGCATTGTTCTCCCCCAAGTCCCTCTTCCTCTAAAACTCTCACCTCCAGCCCCTGCTGAGTCCTGGTGACCTACAATCAGAGCTTTCTCTTGCTGAACCGCCTTCCCTTGGGAACTCAGCAGGGCTGGCTGCTTTCAGGGTGAGTGGCTCCATGCCTCCTGCCAGCCTTTTCCTTGTGCCTTCCTTTTGGGGGGAAAAGAACCCACTCTCGGCTCTGATCCTACTCACTGGCTGGCCATCACCTCACCTGTGGAAGATCCCGCAGGTGAGTCTCAGGTGAGGCCTGCCTGCACTGACACAGGTGAGTCACTGACCTCCTGAATATCAGGGGTCAACAGTCATTCCATTTTGAAGGCCCTATCCCAAGCCTTCTCCCACTCCTCCCGCTGTGAACAGAGAAGAGTCTGAAGCACTAGACTTTGAGAAACAGACATTTGTGTTTATTAACTAAAGAGAAGTCTGAGCAGCAGCTCCTAGCCAGTCCCTCCTAGGATAGTTGTCCCCACCCAGACCACCTGCCAAAGACCAGGAAGAGCGGTAGACAGATCCCAACCTCTCAACCTCCTCCCCAGAGCGAGTTCCCTGGAAGCCAGGGCCCATTCGGTAAGGAAGAGGAAGTCAGCAAAGGAGGACAGAGAAGGAAGGAGGAAACGGCCCCTCGGGGCAGACAGGCTTGGCAAAGTACTTGGTTCCCAACTCAGTGGAGGGGAAGCAGCCCAAATCCAGCCTTACCAGGGGAACCAGGCAGAAGCACACTGTGTCACAAACCTTGTTTAGGGGTTGGGGAGGCCAAGGGCAACAGCAAGCCTCTTGTAGGTCAGTCCTTGCTTGCCAGAGGATGCTGGTCTAGGACTAAGTCTTGGCCTCTACACCAAGTTCAACCAAGGGAGCTGCCTCTGGTCTGCCGGACTGCAGCCAATGAATACAAGAAAGGACAAGGTGCCAACTGCCTCTTCACGATGTCCTTCCGGGAAGCCTGAATCCAGGAGACCTAGCCCTCAGTAGCCGGAGTGTCACGTGCCTGCCGCAACCCATACAGCCACTTGATCACGCGGGCATTGCGCTCAATCACGGACACCCCATAGGGGACACGCTCCAGGGCCCGCTCCTCCACTGTAGCAGAGCTGCGGCGTGAACAGCCCCCTTCGGAGCTGCAAGGTCCAGCACTCGGGCCGGCTAGAGACACTATGTCCGAGCTGGCCCTTGCTAGGTGGGCCACCCCCAATCCTCGTGCTTCCTCAGGATCCAGGCCGCAGAAGTTAAAAAAGCGCTCGAGGTCAGCTGCTGCCCTGGAAAAGCGCTCGCTCAGGTCCGACTTGGAGCGTTGCAGGCCAGGCGGCCGGCCCGGACTGGAGGTGGCAGTGGTGCCAGGCGATGGACAAGGACGAGCAGGTGAAGCAGGTAGGGGACGAACATCTACTCGGCGCACAGCGACCGTACTAGGCGGCGGACGAGGAGGGGTGGCTGGTGGGACCTTGTGGGCAGATCCTTCTGCCCGTCCAGGCGTTCGGCTGGCCTCAGCTGGGGTCACAGGACTATCACACAGGTTGATGAGACTGCTAAGGATGTCAATGTCCAGTTGGGGCCGGCGGCCAGGACAGGGCAAGACTCGGCGGCTGGGTGTGAGCACTGGCCCCCGAGGACCAGGGCTGAAGAGGGGCTGTCGGGCCAGCGGGGGTTGCACAGGCTCCTGGCGGGTGTTGGCCACATGGAGGCTCTTGACATACTTGGCCTTGTCAGCCTCCAAACGTTCCACCGCACTCAGTTTCCGGGCTCCCCCATCCATTGGCCTTGGTAGCAGGTAGCTGGGGACCTTGGTTCGCAGGCGAAAAGGTAGGGCAGGAGCGGCGGGGGCTGCAGGGCTCAGCGTGTCCACGGGCATGGCGGTTACATACCCCGAGGGCAGAGGCGAGGAGAGATACAGGCACAAAGTTGGCAGCTGGATGCCAGGCTCGGCTGCAAGCAAGAAAAGAAGACAGGCTGAGCACGTTCAGACAAAGGCTAGGCAGGCTACGAAGCCTGCGCTATTATAAGGTAGAGGGCACGCCCCTGCCTCACGAAGAGCCAATCATAAGGCAGAATGTACTATTGGACGGCCTGTGGCCCCACCCACACCCTTTCCCTCCAATACTGGGCGAGGACCAGCTGCCAGAGAAAGGGAAGAGGCAGAGAAGGCAGGTCCATTTTAAAGAGAGCAAAGCAGGCTCCAGGCTCCAGGCTCAGCCCCAGGGTCCTTAGAACAGACCCATTTATGGATGGGGAAACTGAAGCTCAGGGAGGCAATGAACTTGCTTAAGCCTTCCCTTGCTCCCAAGATAGAGGATACTAGAGACAGGGTAGTTGGGGTTGAATGGCCACCACCCACATCCCACTTGAACTGCCCAGAGAAGCCAGATATCACCAACATCCCACAACTAGCCCAGGCAGGAAGCTGTGCAGAGCCAACCACCTGCCTGGGCCTGCCAGGCCCACAAAGGGCACAAAAGCAGAGGCTGCAGGGGAGGAGCAGAAAGAAAGCCCACACCCCCACCCTCGCGGAGCCCAGACTAGAGTAGCTTCCAGGATATGGCTCCAAGGCCAAGACCACAGAGATCAAGGCGCACAGACAGGAGTACCAGCCAAAAACTAGCTGTTGCAGGGAACTGTCGAGGTCACAGCCCCACCCAGAGTTATGCTGCTGACCAACCACAGTGCTCATGGGCTGTAAGGCCCATGCCTGGGGGCTCAAGTGGCCTCATAGTTGTCCAACAGTCAGATCATCACCAAGGAAACATAGTCAGAAAGTACCACAGTTCTCCCCACCACCCAGGCCCCTCAGATATGCAGCAATGCAAAATCCATGTCAAACCTTCTTGTCCCTAAAGAGGAGGGGGAGGGGGCTGAGCTCGGGGACTACCGACTCTGGCAATTCAGTCACTCAACAACACTAGCTCCTGAACCATACCAGCCATGCTTCAAGTTCTCCATGGCTGCACTGAGACCAAGCATGTCCAAACACAGTAAAAGCGTCACTGAGATACCCAGACATCCCAAGACAGGGACTCCCCACTGTGTGCCAGACACTCAAAGCCATGCTCTCTTGAACCACCTCAAACAGCCCAGAAGCCACTGTCACCATTTTGTAGCAGAGAAAATTGAGACTCTGAAACTGAGACTTCCCTAGATCCCAGAGATTAAAAAGGCGATTTGAGTCCACTCCTGCAACACTGCTTCTACACACACACACACACACACACACACACACACACACACACCACACGCACACCTGCTTCTCTTCTCATTATAGTCATGGGTGCCATAGAACTTACTGTGGATATGGTTCTTTCGTTCTTTGCTGTCTCCCACTCCCTAAAATACTAGCTCCAGGAAGGCAGAGGTCTCGGCTGCTTTGTTCACTGGGTCTCAGCTTCATGATGTAGCTCTCAGTACAGGCTAGATATTCTACAAGTGTGTCCTGAACTGAAATGCCTAGGAGGGTTAGCTGAGAACCAGCACACCAATGAACTAGAGAAGCCCCGCCCACCGCGGACAGGTGAGCCCAAGGTAAGGGGGGTAGTGTTCCCAGGGCTGGCAATCCAGAGGGGCAGGTGCTCTCTAGGTTTGTAACTGTGAGCAAATTCCATCATCATGTTTTAAAGACTGCATGTACTGCACAAGCACAGCCTATCTGAAGATATATCTGCACTTCCGTCAGCTTCCCCCAGCCCCCCATGGAAACCTCAGCACAGTGATGGGGTGGGGGCTGGGGGTAGGGCTGCTCTCTAGACTCAGGGGCCTAATAGGCAGGAAAGGAGGGCTGGCCCCACTCAAGTAGACCCCCAGGTGACCTTGGGCAGGAAAGGTCAGGCCATTAGAGCTGCTACAGAGCCCTGCCTAGGTAGCCAGACTCTGCCCCACCTCCTTAACCCCCACCTCTGCTCTGCCACCCAAACCAGTCCAACCCGTTGGTGGTGGCTGAGGCAGTTCCCTCCCAAACATCACCTGGGAAAAAGGAAGGAGGTCAGAGGGGCAGGGCCAGGGCAGAAGCTCCCCCACCACCACCACCCTAGACCCACCACCTAACCCTAGATTAAAATGGGGGCAGGAACAGATGTGATGCGCGTTCCCAAGTCTGGCCTGGTAACCATCCGGGTCCCCACTCTCCCACCAGCCCCTGCCTTGCACCTTGCACAAGCTCTTAACAGACTGTTCCCTTATCTGCTAAAGGCAGTTAAAAATAGACCTCCCTGTGCCTTCGGGTCACCGCTGGAAAGATCAAACGGGTTCGCAGCACCTGGAAAATGGCCAGCGCTCCATAAACCAGGCTGGCTGTCAGATACTCAGGCTCCGATTACAGGAGTGAGCAGACCCGCCCCCTCCGAGGGTCTCTAAGCCCGATCCAGAAGGGCGGATCTAGGCTCCAGCAGGGACAAAGGAGACATCTGGTAGGGGCTGATCACTATGAGCCAGCAGACCGGCACCAACTCACGTCACAGGGGCCCCTCCAAGAGGAAGCCTGGGTCCGGGTCGCCAAGTGAGATTAAACGTCTCCTCTGGGGACTTTTCTCACCATGGGCTTTCAAATCCTGCCGCAAATGGCCCTAAATGCAGCAACCTCGAGCCTTTCTGGTCACTATTCCAGGCCCATAGTCCGATGTTGTCCCTCCCTTCAGGCTCCCAAAGAACTGATCAGGACGCCAGGAAGGCCCCAGTTTGGTTTCGGCCCTTTCTCTCTTAGAAGAAATCCTGGAGACTTAGGCGGCAAGCCTTGAGGTGAGCAGAGGCTGTGTGAGCCCCCCATGATCTGCTGTCCCTCTCTGAGCAGCAGATCATGCGGGGACTGAAGGCACAATCCCTGCCGCGCTCCCCACTCCCCAGCACCGCAACATACCTGGCTGCGCAAGCCGCCTCCTGCCAGCAGCCTGCGCGCCTCCTGCCCACCTGGCTCAGGTAGCCGGTATTTGCGCAATTTCCGGGGCCTGGCAGGTGAACCCAACGGCCCGGCCCGGAGTGTTCGAGGAGTGGGAAGGAGGGCCAGGCAGTGATCGCAATGGGTGACTGGCAGCCTGGTGTGGGAACCTGGCCGCAGAGGCGCCCCCAGGCTCACCCCGGCCGGGCTCTTATCCGAACTGGAGCCTGTACAGCCGGCAGCACATCAGGCAGAGTTGCATGGGATTCTAGTTGGCCTTCACTGCCCGGCACGGGAAAGTGCTCTTCCTGAACATTTAATCTTTCCGTGATTAAACGGGGCGCAGTGAGAATTAGTGTGGTCTGGGTAGCCTTCCTATGAGGCAACTCCATTGTCATCCAAGTTGACTAATGGAAACCCCAGACAGGCCGGGCTGAGTCACTTGCCAAAATCAACCCGGGGAGTCCAACCTGGGTACTTTCCCTCCCACCACTCCTCAATGCCACCCTTTCCCGTGTGCCAGCAGGTAGCTGGGCTTCAGTGCCATGAATGAGAAGAGTGGGACCTTAGGGGACAGCCTACTGCAAGTGCTCAAGGCTTAAGGTGCTGGCTTTGTGACAGCTTGAAGGATCAAGAGGGGCAACCACAGTGGAGTGGCGCAGGGATGGCCCATTTAACCCCTGAACAGCAGGACCACCAGCAGGGGGACAACCTGAAACCCATAGTTCACAGAGGAGACTGCAACCCTGCTGGGAGGGATCCCTGGCGGGATCCACCTGTCCCCTCTGCCAGTCCAGGGTTCTGTCACTTTCCAGGGTATTGTGAGGTCCAGGGGAAGGAGACCCCAGCCCTGGCAAAACACTCCTCCACCCAGGAGGAGGCTGGGCCAGGGCTGGGGTGGGGCAGGAGGAGACAGGAAATGGTTCCTGTCCACTTTCCTTCCTTCTGAGCATTGAAGGCCCCTCTAGTCCTGTATGTTACAGGACAGAGGACAAGTCACTCACCTTAGCCTGCCAGCTCACTGCCTGGCCTGGCTGGGATAACAGAGGAACAGGCAGTCAGCAGGCCTCAGGCCCTAACAGTGGACACTACAAAGACAGAAGCACCTGTCAAGGAGAAGCCTGCTCATTCCTGCAAATTTCTTTAGCAGCAGACACTGTCTGAAGCTTTTTGTTGTCGTTGTCATTGGTGGAGGATGGGTGTTTGTTTTAAACTTGCTGTATAGTCCAAGTCAGTCTGGAACTCTCCATCCTCCTGCCTCAGCAGGGATTTTGGGATTACATTTATGTACTGCCATGCCTAGCTCAGATTATATGTGAAGTCATTCCATTCTTATTCCTACCTGTGAGGCAGATACTGATACTGTGCCCATTCTACAGATGAGATAACTAAGGCATAGAGAAGTGAAGCCACCTGCCTGACATCACAGTCAGCAAGTGACAGAACCAGGATTTGAACCCAGGCTTGGATCTGGTAGGGAGAGAGACAAAGGACAGAATGTACCCCCTGGCAAATCCCGTAAGACCACTCAGCCACCTTGCCTGGTCTCCATAAGAATCCGCCACCTATGGAAACACATCCAGGCTGTTTTGGACTGCAGTGTCCTCCGCTATAACATGAGATAATAATGGCGATGTTTTCCTAGCAGATCCACACTTCACTACTAATGTGCTTGACCCTCACACGCTCCAGGGATAAATTCCAGCCTCCCACACAGCCCTGTGGTCTTTGCCCAACTTTACCACCTCATCCAAACTGTCGTTCCTAGACCAGTCACAGAACACTCCTGGCTAGTCCTTTACAAAGGTCTTTCCTACCCCAGGGCCCTTGCACCAGCTGCTCTCTGTCTAAAACCTCTTCCCTCAGTGTCTCTGAGAGCCCTCCCTTTCCCACCTCCTGTTCCCCATAAGGCACCTTTGCTGATCTTGCCATTCCTGGCGTTCACTGCCCACTGGACTGAGCGCCACGGTTCTGCTGTGTTTCCTCCTCCCAGGAACAAACGAGAAGCGTCACTGTCCAAGAGGCTGAAGAAGGCCCAGGCCAGCATCAAGATATATGCATCAAACACATACAGCTTTCTGTATGTCAATCACACTCCAATTTCCAAAGGAAGGAAAGAGGGGGAGGGAAGGGGAAGACAAGGAAGAAAGAGGAAGGAGGAAGGGAGGAACACAGTAAGGAAGGAACATGGAAATGCCCGTGTCCCTAGCACAAACTCCCTCGCAGGAGCATTTGACAAGATCTTGGTGATCAGCTGGCACACTGATCATTCCCCCCCCCTTGTACTTAATAATTAGCTGGGGGGGGCGGGGGCAGGGACCGGGATCTCTGAGTGCCAAGTCTCCCCTCTGCCACCACATTACTGCTGCTGGCATCCCTTCATCCTGTTCAAGCTTGGCCACTTCCAGCCAAGCCTTGCTCTTCCTCCAAAGATGCAGAGTCAAAATCTTAAGGGCTCTGGCTCACCCTACCCATACCTCTGCTGCGGGGAACCTCTCCATACCTCAGTTTCCCCTACTATAAAACAGGCCCAAGGCACGATGCTGCCATCAAAGAGAAAACCGTGATGATAGCTGGACACGCAGATCTTCCAAGGCCAGGCTCTGGAGGAGGCATCCACCATTACGCTGCAAGGACAAGAGCAGCAGCGGGGTGACAGCTAAAAGTTCAGTGACTTGAAGCAGCACCTGAAACAACACCTTCCACAAAGAAGGAAATGAAGCTGGGCATCGTGGCACATACTTTAATCTCAGCACTGAGATTAATGAGGCTGAGGCAGGAGGGTCATGAGTTCGAAACTAGCCTGAGCCCCTCCACATACACACATATGCAAAAGCTATCTAAAGAGCCAATGAATGTAAAGAAATAAGTTCCACATCTCTAGACCATTAAAGAAATGCCAGTCGAAATCACAGTAGCACACGGTGTCACACCCATTAGCACGGGTCCTATCCAAAACATACATAAGATATTAAATGTTGGTAAGGATGTGTGGCTTTAGGACCCTGTGCACAGCGGATAGTGAAAACCACAACATGAGAGTTCTGTGTGGGTTAAGTGGTGAATGACCAGAGCAGCACCTAGAAATCGCTGAACACTCGTCATAAGGGACTCAGAGTGTGCATGCCAGCAAAGATCCTCACACTAAACCTGCAGCAGCATTAGTGACCACAGCCAAACAGTAGGCACAGTCCAAGATCCCACCAGTGAATGAATGGGTAAGGAAACATAAAACACATGCCGAACAGATGATTCAGCCTTTAAGAGGGAAAGGGGACTGAGACACACTACATGAATGAAACTTGAAGACATCAGGCTAAGTGCAGTAAGCTGAATACGGCGACAGATAGTGCGTGCTTCTGTGTAGATGTGTCCTCTGACTTTCACATGCCTGTTGAAGAATATGTGTTCGTGAGATAAAAGCAGTAAGCCCCTCACTTCATAGAGTGAGGGAAATCATAGCTCAGACTGGTTTAGTATTGAGTACAAGGCAAGCGGTCTAAGCCCAAGCAGCTGTGTCCACTCTTCCCTTTCTTCCCAGTAGAAGGTAGATTTCTAGGGTTGATCATTTTTATAACATTCTTCACCGCCCCATCTGCTTCTCCATCCTTTCAAAGGAAACCTGGCTCAGGCTTGGTAGACAGAGGAGGATCAAGAAGGCTCCAGGCAGTGGAGAAGAGCCAGCCCAGCTGTCCAGGTCAGAGACACCAGACTGGGCATTCTCCAGGGCAGGGCAGGTTCCAAGCTATTTCTGGAGTTTTCCCCAGCATCATGCCCTGGCCTGCCCAGGAGTCAGCCTTGCTCAGAGTAGCTTAGCCTGAACCTCAGGGAGGGAGTTATGAGTGGGTCACCACTGGAGGGGAGTGGGTGTGAATGCCTAGGGCAGTGAGCATCTATACAGATCTCCCCTCCCTCATATATGCTCCTCCACTGATTCAAACTTTGGGGACTCAGTTTGCACCCTGACAAAGTGGGAGCAAAGGCAGATGGGGGGGAGGCTTGAGTTAGACCTGTGGTCACACCCACTTCCTGTCCTACAGTACCCTGTCGAGGCCTGAGCTCACATGCAGTGTTTTATCCCAGCTCGGAATGTGCCCAAAGTCACACAACCAGTGACAAATCACAGGCAGAGTCATGACCTCATAACTTTCTGTAGATGTCACCAGTATGTCTACTTAGTGGCTTCTCAATTAGCTGACCTGCGGTAGAAGCTTGGGACGGCAAAGCGTGTCATGGTACGTGCACCATTTTCACTCAGCTCCTCTGCTCAGTAGCCCACGTTTCTCTTGGTGCCCATCAGTACCTAAGCAGTTTCTGATTATTTCCCATCAGCCCCTACTGATGGCCGCTGTCCATTTGTCCGGTCCCTGCTTGCTACAAGCCATGCAGCATTGCAGCACCTGTTACTTTTGCCTAAAAATTAGGTAACTGGATTAGGGGGGTTTGGGGGACATTTACTCTAACAGTGATGCCTATGTTTGCCAGAGTCAGCCAGAGCTGACACCACCCTACCCCGCTCCACCCCCAGGACAACACACAGCAAATGGCCAACAGATGTTGGCTTTGATCATCTTGGTTCTGGAAGCTGCGGGCACCCTGACATTTTGTGCCTATGTTAAGCATCTCACTTGCCTGACATATTCCTATGAGGAAGATAATAAACCACCTAATAAGATATCTAGTGCACAATATGGACCAGACACTACTGAGAAAAACGAGGCACAAGGGAGAGACCAGGCCACAGGAAGCCAGACAATGCGGAAAGAACACAGGAGGCAGGGGGAGGACTGGACGCCCAGGGGGTGGAAGCCCAGTCGGTGGAGTGCTTGCTTAGTATGCACCAAGCCTTGGGTTCCATCCTAAAAATGGCATAAAACTAACGTGGTGGTGACACATGCCTCATCAGAGAAGACAGACCCAGGGCGATGGCGAGTTCAAGACCAGTCTAGTGTACAGATTAAGACTAAGGCCAGCTTGGCCCACACGAGACCCTGAGGGTAAGGGGGATGCCACAAGGACGTACAGACAGGCAAACATAGACTCCCCCCCAGAGCCAGAATGAGGACTGGAGGATGAGCAGTTCCCCTCAGAAGACAGCCTCCATCAAATCTGCCTCTTCCCTATGTCAAGGACGGGAAGAGTCCTGAAGAGTTAAGTCTGTGACTTTGAACAGTGGGGTCAACTTCTCAGCACCTCAGTCTCCCCACCTATGAAAAGAGACCAACAATGGCAACCTAAGAAGCACAGTCCAGGCTCAATCAGATGCTTAACTTGGGAGGGCCTGACCCAGCACACGGCTCTAAAGTACAGTGACTGGCAAGGCTGGCTTAGAGGCTGACCCACCCACCCCCAACACACACACACA
>LOJH01021490.1:0-10042 GCA_001685095.1 Ellobius talpinus
GGGAGCTGGGCGGGATGAAAAGCAGGCCTGCTCCCCCATCACTACATTTCAGTGAAATCTATGATGCAGTATTAAGACTGTATTAGTTAAAGGCATCTTTGCAGAAATAATATTTACAGTACTTAGAGGCTCACGAGTCTAAATATTATAAATATTTGATACTAAGAATATATTGGTCCAAGTATTTTAAGAAAAGCTTTCAGTTGCTAATCATCATCAACATTATGTTGTTTTGAAGGAGATTGGCTCATATAGGCTCATAGATTTGGATGTTTGGTCACCAGGGAGGCATTAGATTAAAGGATTAAGATTTGTGGTCTTGTTGGAGGAAATGAGCCGCAAGAGGTGGGACTTTGAGGTTTTAAAAAACCCAAGTCAGACCCAGTGGCCCTTTTTTTCCTACTCCCTTAGAATCTCTATGTGGAAGAACTCTCAGCTACTTCTCCACCCTCATGTATGCCTGCGTGCCACTGTGACCCCCATGATAATAGAGATTAAACCTCTGAAATTGTAAAGCAGTGCCAATTCAAAAAAGCTTCCTTTTAAAAGAGTTGCCATGGTCATGGTGTTTCTTCACAGCAATAGAACACTGGCTAAGACAAATACCATTCAAAGTTTAATTTCTAAATCGCAACGTGATAGTTAAGCTTGGTTAACTGACTCTGGAAATGCATAAGACATTGGGAAAAACACATTTCTGGGGATATTTGAGTGGTTGTCTTCAGAGATAATTGACAGGTGGAACAGTACTTGAGGAGGGTTGTCCATTACTGCTTATGGTCAGCACTGTCTAGTTGTCTAAGTCAGCTAAAATGAAAGACTAAGTAAAAAGCATTCTGCTAGTATGACTTCTTTTCCCCCTCTGTTTCTTGACCATCACAAGACAAACAGTTTTTGCAACATGAGACCAAATTCTGTGAAGCCATGAGCAAAATAAATCTTCCTTTCTTGTTGGTTCTGCTGTGCTTTGTATCATGTAAATACAATTGACTATCTCACAGAATATAAAATAGATCCTGTTAAATGGTTACTATGTAAATTTGTATTTTCTATTACCACTAGGGAAATATCTTTTCTGAGAATATTATTAGCAATAAAGCATTTACTATGAACCCCAAGAGAGGATTATTATGTGAGAGTATCTCTAGTTAATACCTGCTAAATGTTATGAGATATCCTTTCCCTGCTTCATTTAATAAATGAAGTTTTATTTTAGTTATTATATACCCAGAGTAACATGAAAGTTTTATTAATACTTGAAATTCAAGACAGGTTGGTTCTGGTTGCAGAAAACATTCATGAAAGTAGAGATCACAAACATAGTAGAATCCCTAGACTAATTTTATTAGAAATATAGGAGCTCTCATAGAAACATAAATATTTAATATAGTTAATTTTCCCCCACGGCATGAAATTTTTGACAATTTTTAAATTGCTTTTTGCGTGTCTTCTCTAAAGGTCTCTGTGGAATAAAGACTATTTTACCTTTATGCCATTAACTCAATAAGGCTTTGCAATGTTTCCTCCCTAAAATGTACTCTCTGACACTATTGTCAGGTTCCTTAAGATTAATTCTGAATCTCTGTCCAGCAGAAACTCGCTGCAAATGTTATGGAACCCAGAAAAGGATACATACTGTCTCAAGTGGTAATAGAAACAAGCCTTCATTTTAAGATACTAGAACTGTAACGTTCACTATTCACATGGTTAAATGGACCACACTGATGGTGTCCAAGTTGTTATTTCGATCTCTATCAAATGACATGGGTAGATTGGCATGAGGTGTCCATGAAGAAAGGTACCCTGGCTTCTCTGGTAGCTGTGTTAAAAGAAGGACATAGATACAATGGTAACTGTATGCTTTTGGGGTTTGTGAATTTTTATAGATTGACACCAAGACATTAGGAGATGCAGTATAATGTTCATCTAAGTAAGGTGACATATAGAAATCCTTTCACTTCAGGAGACCTTAATGGAAATAGCTAAAACTGTTGATCTCAACCTGTAAGATGCAAATTTTCATAGCAAGTCATCTCAAACTATCAGAAACCATGAATATTTACTTTATGATTTATAACAGAGGCAAATGAAATGATTCTATGTTTGGGTGTCACCTCAAGATGTAGAACTGTATTAAAGGGTCACTACTGATCTAAACAATCTTTATGTCTTGTCAAATCTAGAAGAGCTAAATGGAAAGTCAGACTTTGGAGTCTATTGATGGTAGCAGAAGTGTCCAGGGAATGGACACACTATTGTCAAGTCTTCCTATATAAAGGCTTGTTTAGCTCATGAAGTCTTGGCTTGTTTAGCTCATGAAGGCAAACTGGGGAACAGGTTTGGAAATCACAAGATAATAGGATGGTTAAACCTTCTAAAATCTGAAATGAAATTTATGCCCTGGCAAAGCTGAAGCATGCATGGGCAATCTGTATATGGTAATTCTGTTGAACTTGTCCATATTAGGTTTAATGGTCTAAGTTGATGAGGACAGCTGACCTAGTCTCTTCCTCAAGAGGGCACCAGATGTCATTACAGATGGCTGTGAGCCAACATGTGTTTGCTGAGAATTGAACTAAGGACCTTAGGAAGACCAGGCAGTGCTCTTATCCACTGAGCCATCTCTAGAGAAATAACTTTATGCTTTATTTTGAACTAATTTTCCTGTGACTATGTACTCTGCAGTGACATTTCTGGTTCTGTTTCTCACAAGAACAGTTTTACTTTTTCAAAAATACCCTACAACAGACCTTATAATTTCCAGGCAAGTAAATAGATCATTTCATGAATTAACATTGTATAAGAAAGCATGGCTTTGGTTAAAGAAAAACAAAAATAACTTTGTACTGAAATAAAATGTGTGATTTTCTTAATATATATTGGAATTAACATATGTAGGAACATGTTTGGGAGATTTATATCCAAATGTAGAATATAAGATTGGACAGGTACAATAGTTTTTAAAAAGCAATTTTCTTAGACTTCTATACTAGGAGTGAAGGGATAAATAGTATAAAATGGGAGAAAAAATTGCAGAAGAACAGTAAAGCAGATACAACAGAGAAAGTTAAATCTGTTAACATGAAACCCATGCAAATACAAAGGTGAAAAATAGGGAAGGAAGAAAGTAACAAAGGGCAGATTTAAGAACCACAAAAGTACAGAAAGACAAGAGTACATCTTTATCAGTAATATCTATGAATGGAACATATCAGTTTCCCAAAGTAAAAGATGCAGAATGGTTGAACAAGGGGAAGGAGAACCTATACCCAGTTGTTTTTGTGAAGGTTAACAATAATTGTTGTATGGGTTAGATTAAGAAGCTAATGTGGATGAGTGTATGAATGCATTCTCTGACATAACTAGATCATGAGATCTTTGTGTAATCATGGATTAATCTGTCTGTTGAGTGCACACAAGGATGTAATTATTGGGAAACTGTAAAATGTAAGAGGCAGATTCTAGTTATTTAAGATGTGTCATGAGTGCTTCCATATTTTCCTACCTTTCCATTCTGTCTTCCTTTCTCCTTTTTTATGTGTGTGATGTGATAAACTTTCTCTCTCTCTCTCTGTCTCTGTCTCTCTCTATCTCTCTGTGTGTATGTGTGTGTACATGCATGTATGTGTGCATGCATGTGTGTGTGTTTATGTATATGTCTGTGTTCATGTGGAGCCCTAAGGTTTATGGAGTACTTTCCTTGATGGTTCTACTTGGTCTCTTGCTGAATGTGGAGCTGTGGAGCTCACTGTTTCTGGCTTTCTTGTGAATACCTGCCTTTAGTTCCATAGTGCTTGGATTTTAGACAGACAGTATCCTCTTGCTGCATGTTACACTGGGGTTATGAACTCTGGCATTCACACATATACAGCAAGTGCTTCAATCACTGAACTATCCCTAGTACTATCTTACTCTATTTCTGTCCCTCTTTCTTTGTTCCCGACTGCCATGATGACAAAACTTTTTTTTCTTCTTTATAATCCTTTCAAGGATTCTGTAGGATGATCTCCAAAACAGGGATAGGAGAAATAATTCCTGCACTTAATTTGTTGTTGTACTTTGCTGACAATAACACAAAAGTAATTAATACAATTTACCACATAACAGAAACTCAAATACAGGAAAGATGCAAGCAGAACTGGAGGGATGGAAAATGATATTCTATAGAAGCAGAAATTAAAATCAAACAAAGGTATCTGCATATTTACATAAATTAGATAAGAAAAATCAATTTTAAAAAGGAGACAAAAGAAGTTGTCACTGAACCATAAAGGTTAAATTCAATAAGAAGAAATAATTGAAATATATATAGACCCAATTCTGGAGCACCTGGAGAAAACCTGGTTAGATGTAAAAGAATATGGAAACTATAATAAAACACTGTTTGAGGATTTCAACAACCCATTTTTTAACACACAAATAAAACATTCATTAAAATTAATAATGAAGCCTCACTGTTAAATTCTGTTTGAGACTAAAGGATCCCAACAATCATTTACACAGCATTTCGGTAAATAACTGCACAGTACCTATACACAAAGGCACATTTAATAGGTTCTAGTATAGGCTATATAATGTAATTCACCAGAATAATCTCCAGAAATTCTGAAAACCTAGAGCTACATCAGGCATTTCTCTGACTATACTCGAATAAAACTAGAAATCAATAAAAGAGGAACATTGGAAAGTATACAAATACATGAACGCCAAACTTTCTTCTCAGTAATGAATGCACAGAATGTCAAATTTTAGAGAATTGAAGCAATGAAAATGAAAGCAACCACAGCAAAGTTCATCAGAAATAACAAAACATCAACAACAAAACTAAGATGGTGGTTTAGGAGGGCATTGTTTTAGTTGCCTTTCTACTGCTGTGACAAAACACCATAAACAACATAAGATATAACAAGGAATTTAACTTTGTGTTCAGAGTTCCAGTGTTAGTCCACATTAGAATCATTGTAGCTAGGAGCCAGGCAAGCATGGCCAGACAAGCATGAATCTGAAGCAGGAGTTTAGAATCGGCATCCTTATGGTCAAGTAGGATGCAGAGAGAGCTAACCGGTTATGTTGTGCAGTTTTTACACAAGAAAGCCCACCTACACTGACACCCTACTTCCAAAAAGGCTATACTTCCTAGTCCTACCCAAACCACTGAATGGAGACCAAGGATTCAAACATGTAAATCTATGAGGTCTGTTTTCATTTAAATCACCTCAGACCTATATTAGCAAAAGACAGACTTAAGATAAACAAAATAGTCCCTCTGGATGTGGTTGACAGTTGTATGCCTGGGGCAGACTGAGGGGTCACTGATAGTGGCACCAAGATTTATCTCTACTGCATGTACTGGTTTTTAGGGATCCTATTCTCTTTGGATGGATACCTTGCCCAGCCTAGATGTAGTAGGGAGGGCCTTGAATCTTCCACAAAGCAATGTGCCTTACCCTCTCTTAGAATTAGATGGTGTTGGGGTGGGAGGGTGTGTGGAGGGAATGGAGGAGGAGAGGGAGTGGGAATTTGGATTGGTATTTTTTTTAAAAATCTAATAAATTTCCTTAAAAAGATAAACAAAGTAAAGATATAATTATTAAAACTAGAAAAGTAAGAAAATCCCCAAGTACAAAGTGGAGGAAGAAGGAAATAATAAACATTGGACCATGAAAGAATGAGGGAGGATATTGTGTAATCCAAAAACAACAATGAACTGAACAGATGCAAAATTGGCAATCTTGCAATATAAGACGAAGAGAAGGATTCAAAAAGAATAAACTGTAGCAACAACAAGAAGCAGTCATTATAACAGACACAATGTAAGCAAAGACTCCTTAAATATTTTTTAAAATTTATTTATTTATTAAAAATTTGGTTCTTTTTTTGATTTAAAGGGGTGTTTATTTTAGGGGTAAAACTTACAAAACACCAACCATCAGGAAAGGAGTCTAGTCGCTGGAGCAGGAGCCAGAACCAAGTGCCAGAACCAAGAGAGCCAGCCGAGGCTTGCTGCTCTTTTTTAAAGAGAAGTAGACCACGCCCCAGTGGGCTGGTATTTCAGCGTCTATTGGCTGAAGGAGCAGANCACCAACCATCAGGAAAGGAGTCTAGTCGCTGGAGCAGGAGCCAGAACCAAGTGCCAGAACCAAGAGAGCCAGCCGAGGCTTGCTGCTCTTTTTTAAAGAGAAGTAGACCACGCCCCAGTGGGCTGGTATTTCAGCGTCTATTGGCTGAAGGAGCAGAATGTGCTCCCGCAGCACCTCCCCCTTTTGTTTAAGTAAGAAAGTCGTAAACCTACTACAAAATTATATACATTAAGAACAAATATCCTACCCTAACTAGCCCAAGTCTCGCATCATAAACTCCCCTCTTCCCATTCCCCTCCCACTTCCCCCCTCCCCCCTTCTTAAGTTCCCCCTTCTTAAGTATTAATAGCCATTTCCTAAAAGGACTCACATGATTTCTATACTGTAGTTCTGTATCATGGCAACTCTTTAAAAATTTGATTAAGTTGTGGTTGGGATAATGAACAAAAACAATCCGTATCTTTGGCTCCAGGAATTAGGAATGTCTAGTACTAATCTTAAGACTTTGCAAGGAACAGGATGAGAAAAGCATAAATGGCAAGAAAAGCATACTCTAGACACAGCGGACCACATGTCACAGTCTACTGGGAAGTATCTATTGTGGAGGAATTACTCATCGATTCTGTGCATCCCCCAAATGCCAGCCTTTCTTTATTTTGGACTTCACAGTGCTATTGGAATGGGGTTATAGTAAGGTTAGCTTGGTAACAGGGACATATAAAAGACTGGAGTCTCCTTGCAGTGATGTGCATAATCACTGTGCCAGCATCCGTGTACTCGCTGAGCCACTGTTAAAGTTGAATGCCAAGTTCAGACCTTTCCATGTGAATATTTATAAAACAAAGTTTTATAGTTTTAAATCAGATAAATCTCGATAGCTCAATATTTAAAGGATAGTTTACCCATAGCTTGAGTAATAGCAAAGACCAATATGAAAACTTACATGAACAAAAATGAAAGTATACTAAATAAATATATTCTTTTCATACTGGCAAAGTTACTAAAACAGTAAATAACTAGGAAGCAATATAATCTTGTTAGATGCCTTTGGGGACACTTGTACATTTTCATGAGATCTTATATAGATATAAAATGTTAACATACCATTCTAAAATGGATGTCTGTTATGAATAGAAAAGACACTTTTTAGTGATGAAACTGAACTAGTTTTCTGCTATTCACTGCAAAATTTGGTAATTATGAAATAAGCTCCTTTAATAGAATTCAAGAAGATCAAATTTACTCAATGAAGCTACACAGTTTTACTTTTTAAGAGACAGGAACAGAATTGGTAGGCAAAGGAGATAAAGAATATTAAAGGAAAATTCCACCTTCAGTAGGACTCCTATTCAGTAAAGTGAGTGTGAAGCTTTTCTTCCCTCTCCTTTGTATCCACAGTGCTTAACAGAGGATGGAATCCAGAAACCTCAAAGAGAAAACCTATTCACAGAGTTAGATTATTTTTATAAAAGATAAAATTTTAGGTATATTTTATTTAATGACACGTATTGCTACACTGTCTTAGGAATTTCTCTAAATACTATTCTCTTAGATGTTTGGCAAATTTCTACTCACATTAAGAATTGTTTTAAATAAAAAGTTGGAAAGGCACAAAACAGGGTTTAGGGAAATGTCACAGGCAGTGTTACAATAATTTCATGATAGCAATAATACCATTATCTGCTTCATATTTTTCATATACAGTGAAGAGTTCAACTGAAATACATTTATGTTATAGTGCAAAAAGCAGCGAGAGAGCTCAACTTCAAGAATCTTAAGTTTACAAGTAAACATATGCTAATTTCTAGAACAAAGTGGCAAAAGACAATAATTTGTGCTTACAATAAGAGAAAAGCTTTGAATAAAAGCAAGCTGTATTTAATTCTGATGAACGCATGACTGATTTGTCTAGGTTGTTGAAGTGGATGCTTTGCCCAAGTTTATACAAATTGTTCATTTTGATTCTTTTTAATTGTATTTTGTTAAAAGCAAAGAAAATTCACATATGAATTATGTAGTAATGTACTCATTTTTTGGTTCTTTCCTGACTCATATTTTTTGAACCTGTACAAAAAATTGCTACAAATAATACTCAATGCTGTTTCTGATTTTAAAATTATGGGGTAGTACGCCTTTGCCAGAAAATCAGTGACATTTTTTTATTTTTTAAAGATTTTGCACTTATTGTGAAAATTTAGGAATTCACAATTGTGAAATTATTGCAAAATGTAAATTTTTCATAATGTATTATCATTAATAAAAATATCAAAATATGCCTTTATGAAAAAATAATACCATATTTCTTTATAGAAATATATTCACTTTTGGTTTCTTCTGTTCAAAATCCTGACCAGTAAAAATCTACTAAACCTACTGAAATTATGTTCTTGCTATTATGTATTCAGTATTATGCACTATCCTATGTGCTCATTCCTAGCTGACAATTTATTGTAAGTGCAGCAAAGCAAAAAGTCCTAATTGGTATATTTAAAATTTACATGACACATTTCATCTTGGCTATTAAATAAGTAATTAATCCATAACATCTCTGCATTACCGCACAAGCATTTCATCTAAGCTAATTATATAAAAGGAGAAAGTAAACGTTATGCTACAGAAATCTCAACACTGCAGATGATCTAGCTGCTCACAGTGGTTTCATTAGGCTTCCAATTAATCTTGGAGGAGCTGCTTGCCGCTGGGTGGAATAGTAAAATCAGCAATACATCGTAGGAATTATTGAAGACACCATGTTTCTCTTACTGTGCGTGTATGTTTTAAAAACAGGACCATCAACATTAAAAAATGGTAAAGCTTTCATGTATCAGGCAAAGTTTTATAATTTCTTAAAAACAATGGAAAATATGTTCTATGCTCTATGGAACAAGAAACTCAAGTAAGAAGAAGACAATATTACATTGTTTTTAATGTAACTTTGTCAACATAGGAAATTCAAAAGAAATAAAAGCATGTTAGAAAAGTAACTGGGTAGGCATATCTTTGATATTAAACCCATGTTGATCAAATGGCTGCTGAGGTTTCTTTACGGAAACAACTCTATCCCACATCATCAGTGCACAGGTAAGTTAGAAGCCAATTCTCAGTCTGGGAGGCACTCAAACATACTCTGCAAAACTTTTCTTCCCTTGGTTTCCTGTACAACACACACTTGCCACCACATTCCAATTATAAATATCACAGGTTATTGATTACTCTACTTGACTGAAATTGAAAGGTACATATTCAGGATATTCACTATGGTTTATCAGCCACCATCATTGGCTTTCAGACTGGGTTCCATTATGGTGGTAGAATTGTGACTTCACTTGTCCATCTGCCTCAATACCTCATTTAATGTAATTAGGGAAACCTTCAATAACCTCCACCCAGGAAGATTACAGAAGTTCCCTATGAACACTCTGCTGAAAACATTATTTTATTAGTAGTGTCTAGAAAAGATGAGCCTTATGATCTAGTGTATTGGTTTATGTGTCTGTCATATCAGTATCTAAACTTTCTCATTTATCTTACCTAACTTGAATTGTTTGTGACAATTGACTGGTAAGCATAAAATATACGAAAATAAAAAGTTGGCATATAGGAACTGCTTGTCCTCAATTCTGAAGCTGTGAAGAAAATAATTATTAAGAAAACCCTCAACATTATTCGTAAAAACAATCAGTTTAGGCTTCATGACACATAGTTAAGGAATATACAGATTATTACGGCAGCAATAAACAAGCCATCTTTGAACATAACTGATCCTGTGTCCTACAGAATTCAATTATAAGAATAAAATTGTCTAGAAGGTTTTTAAATCAGAATAGATAATATTAAAGGAATTAAAATTCTTCATGTCAAAATGATTAAAATGAACATCATAATTCTATAGTTTCTTTGGATGTTAAGAACCTAATCTCTCTCTCTCTCTCTCTCTCTCTCTCTCTCTCTCTCTCTCTCTC
>LOJH01021490.1:10089-20291 GCA_001685095.1 Ellobius talpinus
CTCTCTCTCTCTCTCTCTCTCTCTCTCTCTCTCTCTCTCTCTCTCTCTCTGCACCTGTCAGCATTATTTTAGGAACTACCATTCCAGTAAGGCTCATGCATTTTCATTCTGAGACTTAAATTTAAAATAATAGAGAGTCAGACAGAAGCTTCCATCAATGATTTATTGAACAGTAGCTAAATATTCTTGCTTGCTAAAACATTTTTAATAAATGCTTTATATAAGTAAATATAAGACATGATTATTAAAGGAATTCATTGTGCAACTTCTTGTTAAGTAGACAATGAACTTTCTTATGTTATGAATGGATTATAAAATTCAGTTAAGTTCAGATGTTTCCTCCAGTTGAACTCATAACTCTATCATAAGTTTTTCCATACAAATAAAACAAAAAAAACTTTTAAAAAATACTTTCTTAGAGCTAAGACACAGATAAAATAAGTGATAGTATTTAATTCAATTATATCTGTCCTCAAAAGCATCCAAATTTTATAGTATGTTAGGTAACAATTGGTATAGACTGTCAGATACAGTAACATTCATTTTTATAATCATTGTCACTAATCTCAGTTTATTCCCTGAGATGCACTCTTTTCTTAGGTGAGTACAAGGTGATGTGTTTTCTATAATGTAATATTCTGCAGAATGATCTCTTGCCTCTGAAATACAAGTATTTCACCGAGACTCACAACGAATTGCCTTTGTTAATGGATTGCATTTGGGCAATGTTTGTACTGAGTTATTTAAAGGTTGATTTCTATTTAATCATTTATATAGATAATAGTGTAAAGTTGAAGAGAGCTTTGCAACATAGTTGAACTAGAATATACAACTCTTGCCAAACAACAAAGCTATGCGCGTTTATAAGTAAGAAAATGCAACAGCAAACTGGAAGACTATTAATATAAAGTTCAATTAAAGAGAAAATAAATGGCTAATATGCAGATAAAGGGATATCTAGATTACAAGAAAGAAAAAAGAAATATCATGCCACATTGACTAAATTACCAAATCTAATGTATTTCGGAGATATTTGGAGCTAGTAACTACCATTAATGTTAGCAATGTAAGGTGGATGATTTGTACTTTATTTTTGTTAGTTAGTTATGGGGCTCATATGGATACTTTTATTTAATGCATTCCTCCCCTAGTCATTCCAAACCACCCCCTTCCCTACCAACATCACTTTCTGTCCTGATTTCTGTTTTTTCATCTTCAAAACTGATAAATGCTCTCTAAACATTCTTGGATATGTGTCCTCTGTTAGAGAGTGGTTGACTTACAAAAGGCTACACTCTGAGAGAAAAAGACCCGCCTTTTCCAGTAGCTGACGATTGCCAGTAACTCCTCCGTTACTGATGGGCTTATGTGCCCAGTTCCTTTCTCCATGTTTGGATTTGACATGACTCTGGCTTGTGCAAAATTTGTAAACCCTGTCCCAACTGTGGTCCATTCATGTGCACAGCCTTCCTGCTGTTTCCACAGGTAATGTTTCCTTGTTATCCACTGCCTATGACTCATACACTTTCTTCTCTTCCACAATGATATTGAGCCTTGGAAACATGTGGGAGAACAGTTTATACCCTTCAGTTAGGATTGGGCATTCTGCAATCTTTGAGTCTCTGCACCTTAGACGGTTATAGAGCTCTGGGTTAATCACCATCTCCTACAAATATAAGCTTCTCAGATAAAAGTTGGGAGACAGATAGATCTATAGATATAATGATAGGTCATTAGGAGTTGGTTTAATTCTATGTCTATTTAGCAGCATAGGCTCCTATACTTTGTCTAGACTTAGGTTCTTAGTCAAAAATTGGTGCCAGGTGTGAGTTTATCCTTGTAGAGTGGGACTTAAATACAATTAAGAAAGCGGTTGGTCTCTCCCACAGTTTCTGTGCCAATATTACATCAATGGTTATGTCTTTCACGCTAGTCATTATAGTGTGCTGGTTTCATAGTTACGTATGACTTATCATTACTCTTCTTCTCTGGCAGTGTGCACAACATCTTCCAGCACAGTAAAAGCTGACCAGTAGAGGTTAAGCTTCTTACTGGCTTGGTTTTTTGTCAGATGTATGTATGTATGTATGTATGTATGTATATATATATATGTATATATATATACCATTTGTACACATATATATTTATTTCTTTTAGCAAGGTTCTATGCTTCTATGGCAGTAAGTATCTATATATCTTTTTTGAGGGGACTTTAGTGTTATTATCCATTTTGTATTCTTCCTCTATCTATGCTCTGTTTTCCTAACCCAGTGTAACCATTCCTGTTCCATCATTTACTTTTAACCTTCTATATCAGTGACTTCTACTTTTCAAAACCTCAAATAACTTATTTTTCCTTTTATGAACTCAGAAAGTAACTTTGACAATGAAGCTCATGATACCAAGCCTGTTTTAAAAGTATGCTGACGTGAACTATTACTTGAACATGTTGTCATAAAATATCAAATTGTTTACATCGTTATTAAATAAACTATAGTGGTAATTAATCTATCCAATACAAAAAAATACAGACTTCTATCAGCTCACTGCTTTTCTAGAATATATAGATTCTTTTTTCCTCCTTTTCTCTTTAGAAAACTCCATAATCTTTCACTTGGTCTCTGTAATTTAACTAATAAAAAGAATAAAATACCAACAAATTCTGTTCAAAGTCCAAATGAAAGTTTTCCTTCTGCTTCTTATAACATGATTCCTGCACCTAAGTCTCAGGGATCACTGCAGAAGAAGAAAGAAACATTGCGAGGAGCCGGAGGCATAGTCAAGATGGTGTTAGTTTGTATCTCCTGGAAATACCATAGAGGATATGCCCACAAAACTGCATCAAGGTGGCTGTTTAAATAAGCCTTAAACAATGATGTACTGATGGAGAAGCTAACTTGAAAAGGGGAAGCTTGTGAGTCCTCAGCTTAGACAAAGAACAAAGGGAACTAGAGAATGATGAGAGTGGGAGAAATGACCTTCCCCAGAGAATTAGTTATCATTCATGTAAACCATTTCATTTTTAAAAAACACTTCTAGTCTCCTTCCTTGTAAATGAAGATGCTTCTACTTGCTTTGTCTTCAAAACTATTGACAGAACTTGGCAGTTTACTGAGAGTTCATAGCAAGCAGGAGATCAATTTGATGTTGTCCCCCCTGGATAAAAAGGAAGCCAATATTATTACCTAGCATAGAAATTCTTTATTACCTAAGATATTTATAAGGACAAACAAATTGTTTTATGCAATGACACACATTTTGTTGTACTTTGTACTTCAGATTCAAAGATCACTTCCTTGTCTTTTATTTTAAACCACAGTTTCTTGTGCCTAGTAGTGCTACAGCCTGTCTTTTTCCACATATTTTCTTTTCTCACAATCACTAATGAAACCAGTAGTAGTTTTGGACCTCATGCTACTCTGTCACACATTTACAGCTCATCCTTTATAAAGGAAAATTAGAAAACTGCTGAATTTTATGGATATTAATGGCTGTTAGGAAAGTATAATAGAAGGCTCTCTGTCTGGAGCATTACTAAGCTTTTATGTCATTATTCATGAATGACTAATGCATTCAAAGAAGAATGCTGATGTCCAAGGTTGGGAAGATAGACAGTGAGGAGACAGTGGCTGAGAGCCATTTGTCACAGGCAGAGATCTAATAACAGGCTACTCTACAATGGAGTACTTCAGCGGAACTTTGGAAAGGAAACTTCCTTACCCATGATGAAGGTGTCCTTGGCTTCACATGTTTAAAGACTGTTAGATAACAATATAGTGCTTTGATTTATGGTTTTAATATAAAACTGATCAGATTCTGGCTCCATCAAAATGCTTGTGTTCTCCTTGATCTAATGACATTTAAATATCATGCAGATGCTGACATATATCAATCTTAAGTTCTATTTTATTATATATATTTTATATTAGATTATATAGACACAAAGATGTACATGAATGTGGAACCTTTGTCGTATGTCCCCTTCTATAGTCCTTCCCATTGCTATCTGAAGAGAGGGTCTCTCACTGAACTAGAAGGTAGCAATTTTAGCTACACTGGTGAGTTATAAAGTTCCTATTTACTGACTGCCTCCCACATCAGGGGTTACAGGAGCGTGAAGCCATATGCAGAGTTTTGTAGGAGGGCTGAAGGTTTCAACTCAGAATCTCATGCTTACATAGGAAATGATTTGACACATTAAGCTGTTTCACAAGATTCCTGACTGACGATATTATATGCTTTCATATTTTTGCTCTCTGGTATTTTGAAAAGAACCCAGACAATTGATTTCCCCTTTAAAAGTTGAACTGGTGCATATTCATCAGCATTTTTTATTATTCTATTAAGTCAGCAACTTGTTTATATTTTTGTAAATTTAGAGGTCTATTAGCATTTATTACAATGTCTTCATTTTTCTTTTGACACATTTCTTATTTACTTTATAGACAAGTACTTCTTAAATAAAAGAGAAAGAAACCGTAGTCTTTCCAAAAGCATTTACTATGCCTCCCTGTTATTTTTATAACTTCACTATCTTCACAGGTTTTGATAAAGTATCATCATCTGTCATTATATTGTCTTCACTGAGATAATTGCCAATATGATTTGTCAGGCTCCTTCTTAAAACTATTCATTGATTTCTTCCAGCATAAAGGACAAAGTTCAAGTTCTTATAAATTATCAGTTGTCATATAACCAGCCCCATCTTTAATCAAGTACATTTATTCTAATTCACCATTATCAGTTCTCAATCTACCTTAAACTCTTATGAATACTTGACAAAACTGAGCATACTGAAAAACTCACTTCGGATACTGTGATACCATCTTTAGCAGGTACCTTTTGATCCTTTGGCTGGATATCCGCTGAACATAGTAAACATTTCATTTCTGCACTATCCAGTTACATCCTGTGATTCTGGAGTAGTGGAATTTTCAGGCCTATCTGCAGACAATAATCACCCCTTTTCAGAGGAAAGAAAAGGGTCTCAACTTCAATAAGTAGGAAAAGTCGATCTTGCCCTGCTAGGAGAACTATCAAAATCCATCCAACCTCATTTTTCAGAGACAGCTGTCAGGATCCATTTTAACTTCAGACTGTGGATAAGAAACCAAGAGTGTTACTGGGTCTTTTCTTAACGCTACACTCTTGTTTTATTTCGCCCTCTTACCTACTTCTTCAACTATTTCTCAGGTGACATGCTTCAAACAAATAAAACATGAATTCTTATGACATTTTCTGCTTCTCCAGGTATGATCCAAGATGCTGCCCTCGTCCACCCCCACATAATTCCTGGCTTTTATTCGCCATTTTCCCTGTCAACTTTTCCTTCTTCTTCCCACATAAAAGTGTGTGACTTCTTAAGTACTCAGCCTCGAATCATTTTCTCAGTCACTCTATATGTCATCCATGTAAATTTTCAGCGATCTCTATCCAATGTCATACGTTTTACACTAGGCTAGAATTTACTTTGAGAGTTACAGAAAATATCTACTTACCCACAATTAGCATTTGAATGTCTGGAAAAGATGGCACAGCTCAAAAAGAAATAATGATCTACCTCAATTCCAATTTTGCATTTTATGTATTACCTAATAAATATAAACCAACTAATCTTTTGTTGTAACAGGACACCTGAGCCTGGCCAACTTATTAAAAACAAATATTTATGTATTACAATTCGGGTGGCTGAAAATTACAATGCCTACGAGGCTACATCTGGTATGTGCTCTCCTGTGATGACATTAGATAGCCTGGGATACCTTGTGTCAAAAGAATAAGAATAAACATACAATCTTGAGATTCTCTTTGTTTTCTCATAATATCATGAATTCTATCATTTGGATAAATGACTTAATACAACACTAATTACACACCAAATGCCTAAGCTCCAAATATTAACACAAATACTGGGACTAGGTTCCCAATCCACAATCTTTATGGGACATATTTATACCATAGCAGTGCTCTCTGGAGTAAAATTAGCAAGGGAATTATTAGTCATATCCTTTTTTATAAACAAAATGTACATGATGATATCAAAGTGATGTTCAAATTTGGGCAGAGGATTATAAATATTCCTATTTGGCTGACTCCAGTCATCTGAATTTTTAAAATTCTTGACAAATACTCAAAGAACAACATAGAAAGGTGCCGAGAATAACAGACAGAAGTAGTGTCATTTGTCTATGTATTTCGGGAGAAAAATCTACAACGAAGTCCTCAAGGCTGCTCAAAAATTCCACAGCCTTTTAGGGTCACTTTCAACTTTTTCTTCCTTTGTCTTCAGGCTTTGCTTTTAGCATAACTAACTGGTTACATGTATGAGATTGTATTAATAATATTTAAAATGGCAGGCTTGAATTTAATAATTTATGTTCAAAGTTTATTTGCAATTAAATAGTGCAAATCGTAAACATTACTAAATTATATAAAATAAAAACCATCAATACTAAAATACTTATTTATGTACATCTAGCATAAAAAATGCACTGTGCTCTTCACTATTACCCTATTCAATTCTGTCTTGAGCCAGATAATGACAATTTTCTTTTGCTTATACTTTTATTACTTATTTCCTAGAACTACTTGAAATTCATTTTTTTCTGCATTTCTAAATTGTACGGTTCACTTAAAATATAAATAAAAGATAATAGTATTCATAATGTTCTATGATTTTCTTCTGTTGACACAACAATTATGTCCTGGATCTTTATTTAGGTCAATTAAAGTTACGATGTTTAAAATTTTAAGGTCATGAATTATTTCATAATGTAAACATACCATAACTTTATTATCTTTTCAAATTCTGGGGAAAGTTACAACTTATTTATATATTCTTATGATGACGAATATTTGGTAATTTATGATTCTTTAAAAATTAACACTATATATATATATCTTCTGATGTGTAAGTCTAAGATTTCATCAAATATCAAGAGTAGAAATATTAGATGCTTAACATATAAAACTTTGTTTTAGCAAGAGGATATAAATAATATTCCAAATGTTTACACTAGTTTTATATTCATAAACAGTCTCTAGATTATAATAATTAGTAGGCTTTCATTTATATCAAGGACCTTTAGTTTGGGTCTGCTACATTTCTTATCTATTTTTTTTTAATTTTTTAAATTTATTTATTAAAAATTTCTGCCTCCTCCCATTCCCCGATTTCCCTCCCACTCTCCCTCCCACTCCCTCTCCAGTCTTGTGATGTAACCATTTACAGACACAAACCCAATTAAGTAACTTATTCATTTTTTTCAATTATATAATGGTTTCTTAATGATTGCCATATGAATTTGGAAATCTAACATTGTCTCTGAATTTTTTATGGTCTAACTTCTCCATCCCAAGCTTCTATTCAGCTGTGATGACACTGCACCTCAATTCCTTAACTTTCTCCCAGGATTTTGTAGATGCTTTCTTCTTTTTACTCATGTTAAATGCTACTACCACAATGACATTTCTGCTGTTGATATTGCTGGGTAGGTGCCTTAAAAATCAATCAGGGCTTTCGTTGACTGCTCCAATTATTTATACTATATTTTCCCCCTATTTTCAAAAATTTTGCATTTACTTCAGAAGAAGTGTTATATTTCTGGAAAACACCCCCCTCATAACTTTCATAATTGATGAAGTCAGTTATATATGTGCTTTGTGCAAACTCATTTATAGCATACAGAAAGTACATGACAGAGTCAGTGCACATTATGTACACAGAATTGGAAAGTCCATTTTTACTCATGTACAAACACATACTTCTGATCAGTTTTCATCACAAATATCCATGTCCTTGTAATCCCTATCCTCCAAACATACAACCAAAGAGTGAATGTTTCTCTGCTCTGTTGTTGATTCTGTGCCTTCTTCGACCATTGTGATAAGCACCATATAAGAATACCTGTGATAAGTTTAAGCACACTTTTTAGTAAGTCACATATAGTTAGTGGGTATTTGTACAATCTGATTATAACATACAACAAATAAAGTTTTCAAAGAAATGACTTTCTTACATAGACACAAACCTTATTGATAGACTTTAACAAGCAATATTAAGAAAAAGAAAATGAAGTTCAAATAGTAATGTCTACTGATATGAATATTCTTCAAACTAAATTGAGTGATAATTAAAAGCTGAACACTGAAATATTTAACAGATTTCCCGATTTCAAATGCTGATCATAACTTTATGCCACATATATTCTTCTATATCTCTGTGTAAAATACAGTCAAGACTATGGATGGCTGTTAACAGTTATAATTGGCAGTTTTACTCAACTCAAAGTTTAAGGACCAGCTATAAGCTGAACATTTTTCAATTAGCTGTGGGTAAAGGGTTTAGTGATTGCCTCTTTGGATGCCCCCTAATTCGCTGAGTTGTACTATAAAATGCATTTCACCAATTACCACCTACACCTATCATTTAAATTTAACTTTTCAGTCATAAAGAAAGAAAAAAGCTATTTAAGTTTGAGAGGTGTTAAGTAGATCATAACTAAAAGCATGTAATTTAAATCAAAAAGATATTACAATTCAAGTGGCAAAAATGTGTGTGTTTCTAAGACTGTACCTGCTAGTGAAGCTTCTAAAACTGGAAGTCTCTCTAATCTCTGAGGCCAATTGAGTGGGCCTTCAAAAAATTTAAATTTATTTTAAGTTTCTCCAGTAAAAGTCTGTTACTAGAATGCTTGATCCAAGGTGGTGGTTTCCCATCAGGTTTTTGATATGGGATGTCCTTCTACTGGATAATGAATAAAGCTTCTTTGGCCAGTAACTTAGCAGAGTAAAGCCAGGCAGGGAAATCCAAACAGAGATAAACAGAGAGAGTAGGCAGAGTCAGGGAGAAGCTATGTAGCTGTCGGAGGAGAGAGACACTGGAGCCTTACCTGTAGGCCACAGCCTCACTGTGATACACAGGTTAAAAGAAATAGGTCCATGTAAGATGTAAGAGTTAGCTAATAAGAATCCTGAGCTAATAGGCCAAGCAGTCTTGTAATTAATACAGTTTCTGGTTGATTATTCAGGTGTTGGCAACCAGGAAAAGAACAAGCAGTCTCCGTTTACAGGTTCTGAACAATGCTCACATATAGAAGCATAAGTTGTTGCCAATTCCGTGACCTTTCCGATGGCTGCAATCTATTCATTTAATGACATACTTTTGATGTTAAGCTAGAAGGAGTCTCTGTTTTTGGTTTGTTTTTGTCTGTTTGTTTTGTGTGTGTGTGTGTGTTTTGTTTTTTGTTTTTTTTCTCATTTGCTTGCCTAAGGTTTTTGAAATAGGGTTTCTCTGTGTAGCCCTGACTGTCCTGGAAGTTGTTTTACCAAACATGTACTTGAACTCAGAGGTCTGTCTGCCTTTAACCTCCCAAGTGCTGGGTTTAAAGGCATATGCCACCACCACCCAGGGGAATGATGCTATTGTTTCAACAGGTAACTAGAATTTAAGATCAGCTAGTGAAAGCTATATTTTATGTTTGCAATACAGGTGATGACGTCACCATGAAAGCCACGGTATACATACTAAAGAGAGAAAGTAGGACCAAACACAGTAAATGAAGAAAATCCAGCCAATGTAGTCAAGATTCATAGGTGAGAGATGGGGTCTCCTCCCTGGGTAGTGAAAAGCTGGTTGTTTCTCCATTTTCCCTTTAAGAGGACTTGCCCACATGTATACAAGTTCTTTCCATGATTTCAAGACATCAGAATGCATATTTCTTCTCCATTGAAGCACAGAACAAAGGTCCTTGTCGGAACACGAGAAAAATATCCTTTCTAAAAGCCAAGAAGGTTTCTCACAGGAAACTAAGTGTGTAGGCTACTTTGTTCTCCAGAAATATATATGTTTAAAAGTATATCACTGACTGGATACTTTAATGAGCAGAATATACATTACATAATATGAATATATAATGTATATGTAATATACATTTTGATTTTTATATGATATAGTGTAAAATTTATATACATATCTGTTCATTAAAGTGTCCAGTTAGTGATATACCCTTAAACATCTTGATCAAATATCAATTTCTGAAGAGAGGCACATTTTGCATACAAATATAACTACCTATGTTTATGCGTAGCAAAGCAGGATAATAGAAAAATTCACAAATGCTTTACCTTAAGAAGTATGTCCACTACTAATGTAGGTGGGTCTTCTGTCTATGTCTTACTTTCATTGGTTAATAAAGAAACTG
>LOJH01021491.1:0-20289 GCA_001685095.1 Ellobius talpinus
TCTCTCTCTCTCTCTCTCTGCCAGCTGCTTGTGAATCTAATTGGATCTCTCAGTTACTTCTCGAGTCCATACCTGCCTGCATGCCTCCCTACTCCTGCCATGTTGGTCATGGACTTCCCTCTGAACCTGTAAGAAAGCCCAGTTACAAAGCTTCCTTTGTAAGAGTTGTCCTGGTCATGGTGTCTGAACAGCGACAGACAGAACAGTGGCTAAGACACAGGGGCTGTACCCGCGAAGGAGCCGCTCTTCATCAGCAGGTGAGCAGTGCGGCTGGGTGTGCTTGCACCATGACGTGCTGCTACAGGCCTAAGTACTGTGGCCAGCTGACAATGGGCTGAACCTCCAGAACTGTGAGCCAGAATAAACCTACTGCTTCTAGTAATTACCTCAGGCATTTGTCAGTGATGAGAAGCTGACAGAATGAGACAGGAAAGGTGACACACAGCAATACCAAAGTACCAAATCCCACCGCACAGCGTATTTTAAAATGCATGATAAACTTTGTGCTTTTAAATTTTACAGTACCAATAACAAAACAAACAAAAGACAAACAAACAAAAACCCACAAAAATGCAGCTCTAAATAAAAACTTGATATGGCAAAGTCAAAGGCCTTACACATTTGATACATGAACTCAGTTCTGGCCTGTTCAGCTCTGATTTCAACACCTCCATCAAAGGATCACCATATGGGAGCATAATTATTTCCACTGATTTTTCTACTAACATTTTAAATGTAATTACAAAAACTGATTTTAATATTTAGCTAGATCCACAGCATACCAAACAGTCATTTACCTTTCTCCTGGAGTTTCCATACAAACACCTATGATCCTAGAATAAGCAAATGGGCTCAAAAATTTAAGATGCTACCCCATCCTTGAAAACAGGGTAAGAGGAAGGCTTCTGGCAATCACTCCCTGATCTTCCTCAGGACAACTGGGACTATCCACAGAGCCTAAAGACAGGAAAGGGGACCTGGTGCAGTTCTATTTGTGAGTCTATCCTACCCAGTTCCTAAAGGAGTCAGCTGAGTTGTCATGGGCGCTGTAATGTACAGAAAAAGCACCAGAACGAAGCTCTACAGAGAAACATTAGGGCCAACACAACCTCTGGCTGCTTAAAGACCAACAGCATTAACACAACAGCTGAGATAACACAAACCCTCTAAAGTTGTTTTCAATGTGGTAAGTACTCATAAAACTCCGAATTTTTCTCCACACATTTCAGATTGAATGTGGCATGGTGGCGTGGATATGAAGTATACTCCTCTCTTGTGGACTAATGGCCATGTGCAGAGGTGCCCTTCAGAGAAGTGATTGGACAACAGGGCTCTACCTAGGTCAGTGGGTCTCAACCTTCCTCAAGCTGCGATCCTTTAACACAGTTCCTCGTGGTGTGGTGCCCCAACCATAAAATTATATTTACTGCTACTTCATAACTGTAATTTTGCTACTGTCACAATCATAATGTGAATATCTCAAAGGGATTGAGACCCACAGGTTGAGAACCTAAGCAGTGGTGGTGGGAACTGTGGACAGTGGGGCCTGACTGGAGAAAGTGGATCACTAGGGATGTGCCTTCAAAGCATGTATTTTATTTGTGGTGCCTGCCCAGCCCTCGCCCACTTCCCAGCCAATCTGGGGTAAGCGGCTCCTCCACCACCTTCCCTTGATGTTATACCTCGCTTAAGGCCAGGAGTGCAAAGGGACCTTTTCTCCTGTCAGTTGAATTGCTTGGCTGCCATGTCACAGTGACGAAGTGTGACTAACACAGTCCCCTTCCTAACCAAAACAGGGGGCTCAGGACTAGGACTGGGATAGTGAGGCTCCAACATCACTCCAGAATTAAGAAAATCCTTGCCTTTGCCTTTTGGAGTCTAAGCATGTTCCAGGTGTTGACTAATTAATCCTTCCTACCATTTAAAGTCTGGAAGAACAGGTCAGAGTTCACAATCTAACCCTGCCAGTAATTCTCCTGGGCGGTCCCGATAAATGCTCTAAAATGACCTTTGAAGAGCAGCCTAAGAACAAACAAGCACATCACAGAAGACTTGGAAGAACCGTGGACAGTGTCCAAATCACACTTCCTCCTCTTACTTAAGGTTACAGGCTCAGTTTTAAGCTTTTGTTATTTATAATTAGCCATGAACTAGAACTGTGGTTTCTTTTTGTTTTTGTTTTTTTGGCTTTTCCAGACAGGATTTCTCCATGTAGCTTTGGTGCCTGTCCTGGAACTAGCTCTTGTAGACCAGGCTGGCCTCGTACTCACAGAGATTCTCCTGCCTCTGCCTCCTGAGTTCCAGGATTAAAGGTGTGTGCCACCACTGTTTGGCTAGAACTGTTCTTAAAATGCCTGGAATAACCCAAAGTGCAGCTTTAAATGTCAGTGCCACAATCCTATTTAGTAATAGGTATAGCCATGTAAAACTCAGAAATACAGTAATGAGTGAGTAGAACAAAGAAATAAAATTGACAAAATCATATTTCAAATAAATTATGAACTGAAAATAAAATGACTTCAGAGATGGCTGCCAAGAGACTGCTATAGTAATTTACAGGGAGCTAACAAAAGCATGGACAGAATTTTGGCCACGCACGGGGGTCACAGGCATTCCAGACATCCTCCCCAGAGGAAGTCTGAGGTCAAGACAGCCACACTGTATGGTGGTGCTTGTGACAGCTTTTCAAAAGTGACTGCCTGGTCCTTAAAGAATCATCTAGCACTGTTTTCTTGAATGTGTGATCTTTATGTGTAGTTGAAGAATTACAACATCCAGGTTTTGTGAAACCTTAATGCACCCAAGTACTAAATCTCAAGTTGCCAATTAGTCCTGATTGACAGCTTTTTTTCAAAATTATTTTCAGGAAGGTCAGAAATGCACTGAAGCCCAGTTACAGAGTAATTGTACTTTGAAAGGGAGTTTCATGTGACCAGCAAATCAGGCTGCCACTCACTAGCTGAAGGACTCATTTCAGAGACAGTTTGATGGGATTAAGGAGATACAGCTGATGCCCTCCAAGTATTTACCACTCACTATAGACATAAACCACATCTGTAAACACACATGTTTGAGAAGATGGGGGATCTAATTTTGGGGAAGTCAGGGCCAGCTTCTGAGAAAACACGACAAATCAGCTTGAGTGGGAAGGATGAAGACAACGACTTCAAGGCGAGGTAGAACACTGGGTGTTGGTGCTAAAGTGTATGGCCAACACGGCATGGCACCGTCAGAGAGGAGGGTAGTCAGAGGAAAAGACAGGGTCCTCAGAGAATGGTGCTGCACTGGGTCAGGTAACAGAGTTTGGATTTGGACTCACATTGACAGGAGTTGTTGGATCACACTGCTGGCTGGTGGAGGTTGCAGTCTGCAACAGCCTGGCAGCTTTCTCTAAGCTCAGCAATTTGGAAACTCCCTCCCTCCCCAGCAAGGCTTCCTGCTCTCTACCTGCCCTTATCTAGAGAATGTCCCTGGGCCTGATTCATCTTCAGCTTGACCCTTGGCACAGATCCCTGCTGAGAAGACTCGTGCTAGGAGCTCTGCCATAGGACCCTACTGCCATACACCAAGCCTTGTCACTTAGTATAAATTAGAGTATGTCCCCAGTCTCCCCAATCCTATACATTCCTTATATTCTGGAATAAAATCAATCTGATTCACTGAAATCTATCTCCCTGAGAGCTGTCTCCATCTGTGCATATGGGCCGCGTACAAAACTTTCTGTTGTACTTTCTGCCTCTTTCCCCTCTTGGACTGAGTGCCAACAGAACCCCCAGAGATGGCGCCTGAACAGGGAGATACTTTCCATAGTTGCTTCCAGGTGAACTGAGAAATAGGTTGTCAAAGTCCAGGAAAGCTGAAAGGCTTAGTCAAAGGCTTGTTTATCAGAAGCGCCTGACTAAGTGTTCCAGGTGAAGGGGCAGGGAGCATTTACATCAGCTGGACTGGTTCATATTATTAGCTTTTAGTAAGTCCAGAACTCAGTAGCTTCTAAGTTGTAGATGTTTCATGGATGATAATCGTTAGCCTGGTGGAAATCTGTTAAGATATAGACAGGGCAGAAGTAAAAGTTTAGGAGCTTAAGAAAAAAGAAAAATCTTACATTTGGAACTCTTTTTGTATGATTTGTTGACAAGTGGATCCAAACTTTATGACTTTGATTCCTTGAAGCTTATACGAATTTTAGTTTACCAAAGGAGATAAAAGTTTTAGCTATATTAGCATTACCAGTGTTTGAAATGCACACTGTAGAAAGGCAGTTAATTGGTGACTGTAAAACAGCTGGAACAGATTTACACCTTGAGGTCACAGCAAAGGTTAGGAAGAAATGTCAGAGCAGGGCTGAGGGTGGGGCAGAGAAAGGAAACAGGTCTTGTTGTGGGCTGTGTGAAAACTGTGATTACAGGGTAGATCTGCACTCGGGACTGCGGCTGCAGAGGGCTAGAACACCAGCATCGTATCATGCATGTCCTTTCTCCTATGCTGTGATCTCTCCTCCTAGCTTGCCAACAAGCAAGACTGGATCTTTCTTATCTGGGTATATTTATTCCTAACCAGGCATCTGACATATCAAGCATTCAAAATATATTTGACTAACAAAATCCTTTCAATGCTTAGGAAGCACAAAATGCACAATAAATCCCAATGTAGACACTGATTTAGTCAATAATAGAAAACCATATACACAGAGAGACAGACAGTAACACACACACACACACACACACACACACACACGATCTAGGCCCAGTGGTGTATGCCTATAATCTTAGCACTCAGAAGACTGAAAGAGAAGGATGAGTTTGAGTCCACCATGGGCTACATAGTGAGCTAAAGATGAACCTAGAGTATGTAAGGGAAAAAAAATCCACAAAGTCGACCCAAAACTTAAAGGATAAACTGTATTCACCAGGATGTACGTACAACATATGCCCAGCTTGAGTAAGCAGATAGGTAATTTTAAATGCCACAAGGACAACCAGAACACTTCCACTACTGACACTCCACAATGCTGCACATATACACACAGAGGAGCTGGAGTAACGGTCACGTCCTCTCCACAATGCTGCACATATACACACGGAAGAGGCTTAGTAATGGTCAAACCAAGAAGTCATAGTGTTAAGGAGATAAGAAACAAAAGTGTTATAAAAACGCGACTAAGGTAGCAATTAGCTTATTAACCAGAGATATGACAAGTAAAGAGGCAGCTGAGATCACCAAATACCAACAGGCCCAGAGAACAGGTAAACAACACAGGTGATTGTCAGATAAAAATGCACAGCTATTAAAAGTCAAGCTGCAGAAGGAAAGAGCTACAGAGTGGGAATGGAAGCAGAGAGTAGCAAACAGTGTCTTACTAAATGCTCACAGTGCACCTTCTAGCTTTTCAACAGCATTAACAACGCTGCTCCAATCCTGTATCTGCTATATATAAACCGGTATCAGCTACCACCTGCTGCACCTGCTGAGTTCAATCATTTGACACATGTCACAACTCTTCTATGTCACTGACTCTACATGTCAAACAAGTTATTTACATCCTGTTTTTTGAATTTTGATTTATAAAAGGTATGATTTATCAAAACCTTGCACTTAAGACTGATAAAAATGTTAAAACTGGCTTCAGTTACATGACATAATCCACATGATTGGATTTCAGGTATAGTTCATGGGCATTCAACTGAAACAGTAGTAAGAGGAAAGTCTGACAAGAAAGCCTTTCTTGAGCAACTAATCTCTGCATGTTTCTAAAAATGAGAGTAAACATAATAAGAATCATCCTGAGCTCACAATAGTCAAAAGGCAGGGACTTCTCTGTTAACACTGAACAATAAACATGGCATTAAATGACTGAAAAATAATCCCTCAGCAGATCACTATAGACTCAAAGTCTACAACTTGATTTCTCCCCAAGCTGCTGCTGCTTCCTGCTCTCTGGGGTCCCATGGTGCTGCCTGATAGTTACTTAAGCACAAGTCTAATTTCTGGGCCCATCTAATTCTTTGCCCCTCTGCCACCACCCATCCCTCTTCAGCACACAATCCACAGCAGTGAATAGGATGTATGAAGTCAGCAAGCGCTAATAACCTTAGTCTCACTGCTGACACTCAATACATTCGCAAGGCAGGCACTGGTCAGTGTCTAGTCACCGAGCTTTTAGAAAGTGTTGCTGCTGTGCACTTAGGGCTGTCCACAGGGACGGCCCCTCTCATCTTAAAGTTCCAGGTACCTTGCAATACACGGCTCCAAAAGAGGGGTCTACTCTGGAGAAGGGATGTCTGAAAGGCATGGGCTCTGGAAGAGAAGAAAGCAGCTTAAAGCAAATGGTGAAATTGAGAAGTGGAAATACATAGAAGGAACCATTTATACTTTTTAAAACTTATTTCTACAACTTTATTTGCTGGTAGAATGAAGCTTTTTCACAGAACTAACTAGCATTTGGCTTCTTGTTAAATCTTTTTGTTTGAAATATGCACCAAATGCTTGGAGTTTTCCCCCATAATATGTCCACTAAGCTACAGTTGGGATTTTACTGGATATAGTCATTTAATTCTACATACACAGGCATGCACACATCACAATGATGCCTCATTAGATTTTTCTCCTTTTAAATCATTTAACTCAAGTGAATTTAACAAAATTGTAAGGAAAAAAATCTGTCCACTTTATGTAATTGTGTAAAATATTTAGTCACTAAGCATACTGGAAAAGTAATTTTCTCAAGAGATTTCACATGGCTGGGAAAATTATTACAAGTCATCGCTGGCTCTGTGCCATAATGGGTGTTGCCCACCATGGTAGTAAATTTCCATTGGCTCTGTGTATCTGGAAATGCTCAAGGGGACACAAGGGAAAGGTGAAATCAAAGAACCCTTTTACTTTTAAAAGAGGGTGACACAAGGGTTAAGAGAAGGCAAGCTTTAAAGTAAAAGCTAGTAATGGCCAGGTAATGGAGGCACATGCATCTCCCAGTTCAAGGCCAGCCTGGCTCTACAGAGCAAGTTCAAGGACAGCCAGGGACACTAAGAGAAACCCTGCCTCAAAATAAATTTTAAAAATGAAACAAAAAACAAAACAAATAAATGAAACGAAAAAAAAGCTAGTAATGTCCCATGAGTAAAGTACTTGCTACACAATAACGAAAACTACACTTAGATCCCCACACCCACATAAAAGCCAGGCATAGTGGCATCTGTCTCTGACCCTAGGACCGAGGAGGTAGATACAAGTGGATCTCAGGTAGCCACTGGCCAGCCAGCCTGGCTGAAATGCACAGCTTAGTCCAGCGAAAGCCCCTGCCTTAAAAATTAGACAAAACAAATGGCCTATTTGAAAAATGGGTCTGGAACCCAAATGGAGTTCTCAAAAGAAGAAAAATAACAGCTAATATCTCTAATTTAGTTTTCCTAACCTTTAGCAGTTAGGAAACTTAAAATGAAAGCAACTTTGAAATTTCATCTTACCCGTCAGAATGCCAAAGATCAGTGGAAGAACCTACAAGCGATGTGGGGCATGCAGGGAGAAAGGACCCGCATTCACTGTTGGTAGATCACAAACCAGTGCAGCCACTGTGGAAATCAGCATGGAGAATTCACAAAAAAACTAAAAATAAGTCTGGCACATCACCCACCTATTTCATTCCCTGGCATATGCCCAAAGGACTCAACACCCTGTTCCACAGACACTAGCTCAGCCATGCTCATTGCTTCTCTACTCACAAGAGTCAGACAAAGGAAACAAATGCTCTATAACCAACAAATAGACAACGAATTGTTTTACATCTACACTGTAGTATACTACTTGGAGTTAAAGGAAAATGAAGTCATGACCTTCTCAGGAAACTGATGGAACTAGGACAGATCACAGTGAGAAAGTAAATCAGACCAGAAGACAAATGGTCCATGTTCTCTCATATTGGAGGCTGGCTCCAAGTTCCAAATCCTCAGATGCAAATACATAGCCTGTAGTAACTACAGAAACCAGGAAATTAAAACGGGGCTATTGCCAGATTAGGGGTTTGGGAACAATAGAGAAGGTAATAGTAGGGTGCAAGTGATCTGATCATCAGGGAAACAGGGAAAGGGGGCTCTTAGAGAGGAAGAGGGAGGTAGATAGAGATAAAGGGGATAAAGGAGGAGGGTAAAGGGGAAGAGCAGCATACAAGGGATCTAGGAGGGGAAATGGGAAAGGGGGTCTCTTTAGAGGAGGTGGAAGAAGGTAACCATTGTCAGAGGCTGTGGGAATACACAGCAGGTGACAACTAGTGTTCAAATGTCAACCACCAAAGGAATGATTCTCTAATGGAGATTAATCTTGCCCAGGCAAGGTCTGCAGGACCATGGACTCTGGAAACTGTTGCTCACTTTTCTAAAGCAGCTTGGTGTCTCCCCAATACCCGCATTGTAGTGTGTAATTGTGTGTGATGTGTATATGTAATCTCATGGTTACATCTCAATCCTATGGACACATATATCTGTGGGTGGTCAGGAAGATGACTTTTCATTTAGCTATGTAGTTTTGATATATATCTGATATAGGATATATACTGGAATATGCTTCATAACTGGATCTATTTATCCCACAAGAACTGTGGTCACTCAAAAGCCTGCCTTGTTCTTTTGCTCAGACAAAATTATCTCACTTTCACCTTAAAGCAAGTTCAAACTAGACTAAAGGCGTTTTGTAAATAGATCCTAAGTTTGAAACTTTGCAGTTATGCACAGGGTCAGAGTCGCAGATGTGTAACCAGGTTGCTATGCAAACACCCTAGGAAAAACATGCCAGCTCTTTGCTTGCTAGGTCTGTTAACAATAGTCCTATGTCTCAAAATTAATAAAACTGGGCACTGTACAGGCGCACTCTGGTGGCTGTTTTACTCTTGTAACCTTGGACCCTGTGTTGCCATGGCAATGGCTCAGCTCCTATCACTTACCCTAGGAATGTGCTTTTGACCAAGGAGAGGTAACTCCTGGAATTTCTTTATCGCGTCAAGGCTCCTGGGAGAGAGATTTGACTGGAGGATGAGAAAGCTAGAAGAAGCCAGGAGGAATCAGAAAGAGGACAGGAGAATTAGAATAAAAGCAGAAGGATAAAGAGCTTCTTTGGAACAGCATGGTGTGAGAGCTCATTCATCCTCAGATAGCCCTTAGATAAACTTCTTTCCACTTGTTGTAGCTTCCAATCTGAACCCTGAAGAGGACCTTGGGGCTGGACCTCAAAGGCTCTCGTCAAAACACAGATGAAGGAGAGAGGTGAGTAAAATAACAAGGATGCCTGAACAACTCACAGGACCCATACTACTACCTACCAAAAGGAAGGAAGGAGGGAGGGAAGGAGGAAAAAAGAGGGGGGTAAAGGGGGAGAGGGAGAGGGGAAGGGAGAGAGGGAGAGAGAGAATCTCTACAATAATATAACATCTGTGTATAAATGTACATATATAATTTTAATTCTCATCTGGACTGACAGTGCTCTCTCCAAGAGCCAAAGATTATCTAATAAAACCCCAAGACCAGACATGAGAAGCCTTCTTTTGTGTTGTTGGTCAGGGCTGTCCAAGAGACTCCCAAAGTTACATAGCCTATTGCTAATGCTCTTGGTTAGCCCTCGAGTTGGAAGGTAAAGCCTGCTGTGAAACAATCTTTTTTTACACTGTGAATATGTATTACTCCCACTAGTTAATAAAGAACTGACTGACCAACAACTAGGCAAAAACCGGTTAGGTGGAACTTGCAGAAAAAAAGAGAGCACTGTGAGAAGAGGATGGAGTCACCAGAGAGACACAGAAGAAGCAGGAGATGAACATATTATGCTGAAGAAGGGTACTGCCAAGTGGTAGAGTATAGATAGAAACATGGGCTAATTTAACTTGTAAGAGCTAGTCAGAAATCAGCCTAAGCTACTGACTGAGAACTTATAATTAACAAGTCTCTGTGTGGTTATTTCAGAGCTGGCCTAGGCCAAAACTCTGCCTACAAAATCCCTGTTGCTGAAGACACCATGCACTTCAGAAACAGGAACCAGAGATGACTGAGTTAGAACTGTTCTGAATATCTTCTCCCTTAGTACTAGCTTTCATGATACTAGAAGTTACCATGCAAGCTTCCAAAGGAGGGAAGCAACCAATAGTCCTACCCAGCTATGATGCCTGTGAGTTACATCAGTGACCAGCAGGGCACAATAACACTATGGATGCCATAGTAGTACACATAGATTGGCAGTAACTAACAGCTCTCTAACTGGATGTAAGACCTGTTCAAAAAGAGGGAGACATGCTTGGTATTGGAAACTTAGCTAGTCACTCAGTTCTCTTATATTTTTGGTTGTGAGCCTAGCCTTTAATGGTTGAGCCATCCCTCCAGCCAGTTCTCATAAAGTCATGGTTATTAGAGGAAAATATGAAACATTAATTTACTAAACCAGCATAATCCCTAATAACAATCTTTAAATATTTGTCATTATATACACAGATAAGTGTAGTCTTCCCCATTAAAAAGGAAATTTCTCTTTGCAAGAGCTGGAGACTACTACAAAAAACAACAACCAATCCAAACACATAGTCATGGAGCCTGGACCCAATGGATATATCTACAAACTAGTCCTAGACTGAAAATTCAAAGAATACTGAGGAAGAGGGGGCAGAAAGACTGTAGGAGTCAGAGGATCAGGGAGTTTGCTGAGGTTGTGTCTCCTAGTAATATCAGAAGCTACACCCATAACATAATTGCCAAAACATGAACTGAACAAGTTGACACCAACGAACAAGCCAAACTGGCTAGCGAAGAGCCTCACAAGTAATGGAGGAGAGCTGGGAACCAGAGAGGTGGCAAAAGTCACTCCAGGGAAGTGTACAACAACTGGCTGTCCAGTGCCAAATGGTCACCCCTGAAAATACACATGCAGGTAGCATTCAATATATGGGTTAAATAAGTTATATTTAGGAATAGTGGTTAAAGAGGAAGGGGACATGATTAAGCTACTTGGCTTATAAATTTCAGGGATGGCAAAATGTCCTAGATTTGTTGGGTGAGCCCACTGTAATCGCTGGATCCTTTCAGAAGGAAGGATCCATGGAATCAGAGACTTGGGCTCTGAAGATGCGGAAGGGACCTGGAGTCAAGGAGCACAGGCGGGCCACTATGGCAAAGAACCACTAGAAAGAACATAGCCCAGTTAATACCTTGATGTGGGGACTTGTTTTGTTTTTTCAAGACAGGGTTTCTTTGTGTATCCTTGACTGTCCTGGAACTCACTCTGTAGACCAGGCTGGCCTCAGACTCACAGAGGTCCGCCTACCTCTGCCTCCCAAGTACTGGGATTAAAAGGGTGCACCACCACCACCCAGCTGATGTTAGGACTTTTAAGTGCTGGAACTCTGAATCAATCTTTACTCTTTAATTTTAAGTTACATGTATTTTAACATAAGTGAATGAAGCAATAACTAAGCTTCCTTGGGAAAGCATGGACAGCAGGACAAATAAAGGTTGGCCTACTAAGGGGTCAGGTTTGTTCTTTCCTAACAGAAGTGAAGGAGGAAGTGTGAAGACACTGTGTGAAATGACGTCATGACTCAGCAAGAGCTCCTCTGGTCTCCGTGAATTATGCAGCCAGGTCAACAGCAGGGCAGGACTTGACCAGAGGTTATCAGGCTTCATTTCAATGCAGCTTTTGCATTGTTCTATGATTCCCTAAATTGGCGCAAGAATTATTAGAGACGCCACAGATGAACTGCTGTGTTTAAACAGACTTAAAGAAACTTGCAGGCCATTCAAGGATTGGCCCTGTCCCTCTTTTTATTTCCTACAGTCAACAGACAATATGCTATTAGCTCAACTAGGACTGGGCCTCAGGAGCCTGCTCAACACAACAAGCCAGAGCAACAGACACAATCCCACTTGACCAAGAAGCAGATGTGGGAGTGCTGGAAGGAACTCCAGCTCCCTGTTATCTCGTCCCCCCAGGGGTGACTGCTATTGACATACCCAGAAGCAGAGAGATGGCAGCAGCTGCTAATGTCTCCCCAGAAGAGAATGGTTAAGGAAATCGTACTACATGCACAGAACAAGATTGAGCTGCAGCTGCAACACTGAAAAGGAGTCCGGAGACAAATTGCTAAGTGAAAAACTCATTCAGAATAAACAAATATGTACTTAAAGTCATTTTTTGAGCCCTAATGTATATAAGTCTATATACTTGCGAATGCTTGGAAGAAGGCTTGGAAGGGGGCTATCAAGCCATTACTAACCTCTGAAGAAGAGTCTGGAGAGATGGTTCAGTAGCCAAGAGCACTTAGTATTATTCCAGAGCACTCAAGTTTGGTTCCCAGCACCCATGATAGGCAGCTCACAACTATCTGTAATCCAGTTCAGGGACTCCAACACCTCTGCTCTCCAAGGCCACCACACGCGTGAACACACACACAAACACACACAGTCATATGTGCCTACAACAATGTACATTGAAAATAAATCTTTAAAAAACTAACCTCTGAGCTGGAGGATGGTGGCACACACCTTTAATCCCAGCACTCGGGAGGCAGAGGCAGGAGGATCTCTGTGTGTTTGAGACCAACATGGTCTAAAAGAGCTAGTTCAAGGACAGGCACCAAAGCTACACACAGAAACCCTGTCTCGAAAAACAAAAACAAAAAACACAAACCTTAAGCTCTGAGGAAAAACCCATGTGTATTTCAGTGTGTCTTTTCTATTGCTGTGATAAACACCATGGCCAAGGCAACTTAAAGAAGAGAAACTATTTGAGCTAATGGTGTGGAGACATGACAGCAGGCAGCCAGAGCCAGAAGCTGTAACATTACATCTCCAACATCAACCATGAAGCAGAGAGGATAAACTAGAAGTCAAGGTTCACCCTGCTAACACGCTTCCTCCAGCAAGATCACACACCTTCTAAAACTTCTACAGCATCCTAAAACAGTGCCACCAACTGGGAATCAAATGTTGAGATATGTACGCCTATGGGGGACATTTCTCATTCAAACCACCATACAAGAATCCCTCTACTGATTTTCCTTTAGGAAGTCACTCACAGAATCCACAAGTTAATACCAATGGACAGAGAACAGGGTTGAGATACAAGAAGCATAAGCCACCTGCAGCGTTAATTACACCACCTTCTTCCCTCACACAAGAGTGAAACCTTCACTCAACTTCATTCTGTACTCAAATCCGACATCCTCTTCCCTTCCCAGCACACCCCACGTTAAACTGACACTCCCCACCACCATCTTCTGATTACCTCAGGTCTGACTGTGAAAATACGTTCCTCTGATTTAACTCCCCTGTATTTCCAACAAAGTTTGATCCTGTCTTATGAAGTGAATACTCCTCTGAGTCTACAACCCTGCAGTACTGTCTTCCGTCCCTGTGCTAGCCCCACTGCCTCAGCTTCCTTGGCTTAACCTCCTGTTCTCATTCCCACCCTCTCTCTCACCACGCTTCCTCTCTTCCATTCCCTTCCATAGAATAATGCCTCAGTCTCATGGTCTCTAAATACCTTTCTCTCCCATTCATATTCGTCTCAAATCTTCTAATGTCAACTTCCAAGCTCAGAAGTCAGTTAAGTTCCATGGCACATGCCTGTGATCCCAGCTCTTGGGAGACTGAGGCAGGATGATGAGATCAAGTGTGGCCTGGCCTATAAAGTGAGACAGTACCCCCCACATACACAGAATCCAAACTGTTTAGTAGCCCACCTCCTCCACACTGTCCACAGCTCTCCCATGTTCATCCCTCAGCTGTCCATGTCTCTTAGGGCTGGAGGCTCTGGAGTCCACGCTCATAAGGGATATGTGCTCTGCTGTTGTTGTACATAATTTCTGAGGCAAAGTTAAGGACTTCCTTTTTTCTGTTCCAGTTACACTCTGGCCTCCAGCATACTGAACGCTAAAGGTCTTTTTGAAGACAGACCCACTGTCTCTTTCTGTTTCCTTAGAGTAAGTGACAAGAGCTATCACCAGAGGTCACTGAAAAAGGAGCAAATAAAATGTGTGCAGTTTTGAAGGTATTCTAATTCTAGCGCATTGTACATTTTCAAAATAAAGTCGACTCCATTTTGATTTATTTGAAGTAGCAACTCTCTTTAGATAAAAAATTTACTTATTTGAAAGGGCACACATGTCACAATATATCGTGTGGCCAGGGAAAAACTTCCGAGAGCTGGTTCTTGCTTGGCTGCAAGGACCCTCTACCAGGGAAAGCTACCTCACCTACTCAGTGTTGAACTTTTGTCACCAATCTTCTGATTCTTGCCATAACACACACACACACACACACACATACATACATACACACACACTAGCTGGGCTGGGAACATGGCTTAGTGCCATGTAAACATGAAGATATGAGTTTGGAAGCCCAGAACCCAAGTAAAGACAGAAGCAGTAGTGAACATACAAGCCTAGTGCTCCTATGGCCAGACAGGAGCAGAAGCGGGTGTGTGTGTGGGGGGGAGGTGTCCCTGGGAACTGCTGGGCAGGTGTAGTGGTGAACAACAACCCTGTCTTAAACAAGGTGGGAGACAAGAACTAATGCCCAAGGCTGTCTTCTGATGATAAACACACACACAAAGTGGTGCACATGTGCCTGCACTCAAACGAGCACCTGTGCATGCACATGTGCACACGCGCGCACACACATACGCACTACACAGTAGTTAAGGGAGCTACTGATAAACCACATTCAGTTTATTCTGGGAAATTCCAGGTGACAGTCGCTCTTACAAAGACAATTGGGTGGTGGACTCCACACTTCCAACAACACAGGTGAAATGAGGCAGAAGTTACCTGACAGTGCATCATAGAACTCGTCCTCACTAAGGATGCTGATAGGCAGGGATCCTTCAACCAGGGATCGCTCTAGTTCATGATGCTCGGTGGCCAAAGTCTCCAGTGCTTCTGACAAAATTTTGTTTTTTTCTTGTTCCTGTTCCAATTTAAAATTCCTCACCTAGAAGAATACAGATATACAAGAGTTCAGAGTGACAGGAAGTACAGAGGATGTGAAAATTACTTGCTTTTGATCTAGTTCGACTGCAATATCAGAAACGAAAGCAGTTGAGCTACACACACGCACAGATGAAAGAGCAAAATTACTAAGATGATCTTATTCTTCCCAGGGGGCCTTTTCTCACAACAGCTTAGCTAATGAAAATAGATTGTGAACTATCAAACAGATTCACGTCAAACTCTGAGGATGTCAGTGAAATAAAAGGCTTTAGTCAACTTGGAAACTGTATTTTAAAATAATGCATTTCTTCCTCAATACTAATTGTAAAATTAAAACAATCATTTCAGCAAAGCTTGGTTTCACATCGTCTTAAATGTTAAACTGTCCACACAACTGGATGGAGTCTTCTAGTTTATTTCCCAAATAGTTGGAATATCAAATAAAGAGAAACAAAAATTTTACTACCTATTTTCAATTACCTGTTTCTACTTCAATTCTACATTTTGCCTTTAATTTAGTAGACTAAAAAAAAGTTACAGGAAAGATAAAGTTTAGTCAGGCACATCAGCATCTGATGTTAGCACTGCCCCTTGTCAGCATCTGATGTTAGCACTGCCCTTGTCGAACAATTCAAGACAATCTGGCCCTCCAAACCTCACAAATCAGCAGGCACTGGGCTTAGTCCTGAGTTTTTATCTAATTCGGCATCAAGAACTCTAGAAATACTGCTAACCCTTTGTCTTGCTTAACACCTTATTCTCGAGCCAGGGACACTGCCACCAGTGGGTACCATGTGTCCTCAGGAGTGCTTTCTGTAGTTTCCACCACTACCTCATACTCTAAGCACTGTTCAGCTCTTTAAACGTTATTTTCAATCTAGGAGCAGAGTCTATTTCTCAGATACAATCCCCAAACATAAAATGCCCCTTTGAAAGCTAGCTGTGGTTTATATGCCTGTAATCCCAGGATTTGGGATGATGGGGCGGCCATGAGAATGGAGAATTTGGAGCCAGTCCAGTCTAAAGTGAGACAAGAAACCAACATCTCTGTCAATCAGCGTTTTATAGTGCAGACTCATGCTTCTGGTGCTGCTGTGATAGGAGCCTGTTCTGACTTTCCCTCCCTCCCAAGCAGACCACAGAGGTCGGCCCAGACCCGGGGCCACACAAGCAGCTTAAAGGGCACAGATGAGGCAGCTGCCTCCCAGCTCTCTTTCAGGTCAGACCCCTAGATATGAGAGCTGGGACTGCTTTCACAAGGTCAGACCCCTAGATATGAGAGCTGGGACTGCTTTCACAAGGTCAGACCCCTAGATATGAGAGCTGGGACTGCTTTCACAAGGTCCCCTTGCATCACGCCCTCTACTGATTCTAGCCCTTTCACCTCCTGACATTTCTCCCATGCTCTTCTCTAAGCCTCCAAGGATGAAGTATTTCCCTCTGTTCTGACTCCAGGGCCCTGTGTGGCCCTGAGGTCCTTATGGGCACATCAGGTCTAATGCTCTACTAAGAAGAATTCTGGGAACAACTCAAATATACTTTGGCTTCAAGGCTCACTTCATTGGACAGAATTAAACCTTTATCATCTTGGGAACAGATCCAGTCCTCAGGCACTTCAGTGTTTATCATTAGAGCAATGAGATTATAATTATTAGAGCTGTGATAATGAAATAAAAATAGCAATATATATAAGTAATCCTAAACATAGACAAAATAATACAAAAAAGCACAAAAACTTTAAGACACATAATTGTAGTTTGTAACAAACTCAAAAACACTTGTAAATATTCTCATAATCAAAATAGTGTCTCCAGAGAAGTTTGAAAAGCTTATACTATGGCTGGAATGTACCTTTAAATATAATAGAAGAATTCTTTCCGTTTAATAAATGCTTTCATTTGAATGCTAAATTTATATAAATTTTAGTCGAATGACAAAATTGATCAATGCCCTCAAACATCTAATCCTCTCTAGAAAATCTTATTCAAACCACAAATGAGCCTTTATTCACGGAAAATAAGATTACTCCCTTCCTGCCACACCTACATCTGTCCTCACTTGTTAGTGAGACAGTGAGTGGGGGTGGGGGAAGCTACTCTCCTTTGTGAACTTGTTCATCTGTCAGTTGATCTGAGAAAGCTCTTATGCCACTGAAGAAGCCTTACCACAAAACTACCTGCAAAAACATACTCTCCCCTACAGTAAGGGAAGTGCATGACAAAGAAACCTCAGCAGCAGGGAAGCTTTCTCCCTGCAAGAAAGCACCTGAGAGAATGCTTAATGGCCAGGTTGATACTGCCCAGTGGGCAGAGGGAAGTCCAGGCCTTCTACAGTCCTGGCAATTCCAGGTTATCCAGGTTAACCCTGCACTGAAAAGTCAGTGTTGAACTTCAGTGGAGAGACTGCAGAGTGCAGGTTTATAAAACAGTCACCTTCTAAAGGCTCTTCCTGAAGGGTTATTGGCTAGCTAAGACCCCATGCTGTAACAGAAACAGCACCTTCATAACATTCCACCGTATGACTGATTCCAAGTATGGATTTGCCATGTTTATATGTCCTACCAACACGTGCATATGATTGCAAGACTTTTTTTTAAAGCGTTCAAACATTCGAGCTATTATAACTATCCTATCATTATTAAAGGAACACAGACTTCTCTTCACAGAATTAGTGGACCCCACCATGTGTTTACAATTATGTTAGAAAACTTTAGACTATGATCTGTAAAAAAAACCACTGTGCATCAAGTGAACATACATTAGAGCTATTAGAAAGCAGGATATTCCTACCATCTACCTAATAGGACGCAAATGCACTGCTGTCTGTAGCCCCTTGAAGATTAACACAATTTGAGGAGTCGATCTCCTCCAACCATTTCCATTTTATTCCATTTCCTGCTAGAAGATGAACTCTTCGGGGAATGTTTCCCATATGAACAGATGCCATCTAGGCAATCCAGGTTTAAAAAAAGCATGTGCTAGGCAGTCTACATACATTTTTATCTTCTATTTTCTTCTAGAAAGTGCCCTGCTATTTACCTATGTTTTATATGGGGTGAGTGTGGCAGAGATAATAAATCATTTGACAAAGACATCTAATAACTGGAGACCACTGATTAGTATTCATGGAACACCAGGTATAATGACCTGATTGTAAGACTGGGAAATTCTGGTCACACTCTGGTCTCTTCTCAGTTATTCAAGTACACCTACAATACGAAAGAATGTATCAGAGATGGAAATACTCCATCGTACCTAATTTTCTCTCAGAGAAGCAGCTGTTCTGACACACTGCTATGGTTACAGGACTGACAACACTCACATTTTTCCGGATATGAGATTCAGGCCCCTCCCCACTACTGCTCTATGGAGGTAGCTGAGAAGCTGGGCTGATCACTCGCAGCTGATGTGAGCTCTCCCACCCACATCTGACTACACTGTTTGGGTGAAGCAGGATTGCTGAGGTTTGACAGCCTCTGACTGCTTGCACTAGAAGTGCAATCACCTAAACCAAATGTTAACAGTGAAGGGAAGGGAAGTCTTTAGGTTGTAATTAGGACTAGATGAGACTTTTTCAGGATGCAGGGCTTGATAGCATTAGTGACTCTATAAAAGGAGACCCTAGCTGGCAAAGGGTCAGGTGACACTACTATGCATGAACCAGAAGGAAGGTCCTAGTCAGACTCTTAATAAATGACATATACTTAAGACTTCCAACTCCAGAACTGTGGGCAAAAGAAAGACTTCATAAATCACCCGGAGAGTGGCACTCAGTTACCACAGCTGAAATACAGACTGAGATAAAGATGAAGTGCTCACATGAGTGTAAACTGGTCACTATCACTTCTCACTCTGTCCTCGAGTACTTTGGAGATACGTCCTGATGACCATACTTAGCACACGGCTGCTCTGACTTGTGACTTATTAAGCATCTTTGTATAGAATAAGTTCTAAGATGTCAATGGCTCTAGCACTTCTCTTTGCTATCTTGTAGCATTTTTTTCAAATGAAATGAATGTATGTTCCTGTTTAAAAACAGGCTGGGGGAGGTCAAGTAAGATGGAAAACAAAAACCGACTGGGCACTTGCACTGCCAGTGGTGGGGGGTGCTCCTATTCTGGAAGGATTCTGAAGGAGGGACTCAACAATTTGCTGACAGACTGTGATGTCAGAATAAGGAAGGAAGCAACATGGCTTCTGCTTTAGAGTTTAGCAAGTACCTGAAACAGGACAGACTGTGGGAAGATAGGCCAGCTGGAACTCAGTCTCACATGTGGTAAATGCAAGGTACCATGAGACGGCCAAGTATAGGAGTAGATCAGCAGACATGAACTCAAATGCTTAAAGAAGGAGTGGGGTTATGACTCTCGAGTTATAATTTAAGTTATAAGAGTAGATAAGATCACTAAGGCAGACAGAACAGAAATGAAAGGAAGCCCAGCCAGTGTTTTGTAGCCATTAATGAGGTGGGAAAGAGCAGAGGATTGCTAGAGTGATATCATTGAGACCTAATCCATAAGTGTAGCTGTTCTTCACTAAGGGACTAGGCAGATCCTGCAAGAGAAAAGATGGCACGTGTAGTCACGGATTCAGAGAGCTGGGTACATGTAACTTCAAGTTTTCTTCTAATTGTTTCTCTTGTCTTGCACTTGAACAGAAACAATAGGAAACAGATGTAGAGATCAACCAACACCAGCCCCAGAAGATGACATAAGAGAAGCCACTAGTCTCTTGATACCATGAAGGAAGTATGCCTAGAGGTTCAAAAGTAGAAGGCTCCAGAACTTCATTCACACATGTTGCTAGTCAACTCAACAATGGCTTCCAATACCACTAAAGATGCTCTTTTTTCATAGCCACCATCACCTTCCTCAGTTTTGTTCAAAAGGAAGGAAAGGGAAATCCCATCAGAATAAGTCTTCCTACCCTCAGGCTCCAGCACTGCCAGGAAGACCTGACTGACTGACATGTTCAAAGAAAGACCTTTGTAGGTCCTGCTACGCAAATCACTTCTGAGGATAACCTCGAATATTTCTGTCAAGGCAGATCTGGGGGAAAGTCTTTTACCCAGGAAATCAGATGCTGCGAAACAGTTGAAAGGTAGGGATAAAGCCATTATTTCGTAAAAAGTAAAATTACTTCTTTAACTGAAGAAAAAGACACCTGGCAAATGCACTGGGGTGTGGGTGTGGCAGTGAGGTGATAATAAAATTTGGAGGAAAAAATCCCCACTAGGCAGACCCAGAAACTTGTTTTGTTGGAACAACTGAAAAATTACACCTTAAAAATCAAATCAAGGGCCCCAGATCAGCCTGTTTGGGCGCTGGGTCC
>LOJH01021492.1:2656-20288 GCA_001685095.1 Ellobius talpinus
GTTTGGATGTGAAATGGCCCCACAAGGTGCATGTTTGAAGTACCTGGTCCTCATTTTTTTGTACTTTTTTGAAGGCCTGGAGCCTTTATGAAGTGGGACGGAAGTAAGACATTGGGACCCAGCTTTGAAGATTACACACGCCACAGGTTGCAACCTATGACCTCTGTTTCCTGCCTGATGTCATGTGAACAAAGTACACACACGCGCGCGAGCGAGCGAGCGAGCGAGAGAGAGAGAGAGAGAGAGAGAGAGAGAGAAAGACTCTACTCTGCCTTCTCCACTGTGAGGGACTGTGATCCAATGGAAACCATGAACTAAACCAGCCTTTCCTCCCTTAAGTGGCATCTGTCAGAAAAGTGACTGATGCAGACAGAGCCAATGGGCTCTTCACACCATCAGTTCCTGTTCCCTTCTACTCAAAGCATCAAGACACAGAGAACATAAAAATCATACAACGAAAACAATGGGCTTCCCCTTGTTAAGGAATAAAAATGGCAGCCACTTTTCTTCATTGTAGATGCTGAGGCAAATGAGTGTGAGCGATGCATACTGGTGAGCGTTAGGTAAGTCGCCAGCAGGAGAGTCAAGTCCTTCCTAACGTAATTGACTCCTCTACTACACTACTCATAAAATTCACACCAAATTTGAACTCATATGAGAAGGAAAAGAGATTCAATGGAAAATTAATAAGCTTCATATAGCCAAAAGTGTTTCCTATATATTGTGCTTTTAATTTTTATCTGAGTTATTATACTCTCGTGTGTGTGCATGTGTAAATGCAAGTGTGCACACACTACACCATGTGTGCGGATGCCAGAGGGCAATTTTCAGGGATTATTTCTCCCCTCCCTGACACAAAATGGGCTCTACATATCAAACTCAAGTCTTCAGCCTGTGGGGCAGGCACTGACATCCACTGAGCTATGTTGTTGACAAATACATGGGATTTTTAAATGTTTTAATAATGTAGACTCAATGAAACTAGGAATCTAATCTGCATATCTTCAAATCTGTAAGGCCAAGAGAATTGTAGGAATTTCACAGACCTAGAAAGAGTTGTTTTCGTTGCATCTAATTATATCCACTACATTAAGGGAAGGAAGAGAGGGAAAGGTCAACCGAGGCATCACAATAACAACAGCAAAAAGCACTTTGGTAGCAGAGATGGAACTAAAGTGCCTTTGAACAGAGGCTGGGGTTCACTCAGCATCACTTCAAAGGAAGACAGCAGCAATAAAAGATAGCCGAGTTTCTAAGTCCATCTATACAAACTTGAACACTAGTAATAAAGAACTAATGCAGATAATAATCTTTTTTTACATCCTGTTGATTTTGTTAATACCTTCAAGCACATGAGACGGGGTTTGGGGATGGAGCATGGTGGCAGAGTACTTAGTACTGTGAAACCCTGGGTTCAATCTGAAGAGGGGAGGAGACAAGGGAAGAAAGGCAAAGAGAGGAAACAGCAAGGAGGAACAGGAGGCTGGAGGCTGGAGTTCAGTGATGAAGTGTGAAGTTGGCACCCATGAAACCTTGGGTTCTATTTCCAGCACCATGGGGGAAAAAACAGGGGAATAAAGTATCCTGATTTAACTAGTTTGTGAAAGAAACCTATCTTATTCTTCTTTAAGCTTTGTTTTATGTATTATTTGTGGGGGCTGGGGCAGGCACGTGTATGAAGGACAGAGGACAACCTTAAGAAACAGTCTCTCTCTTTATATCCTTCTGTGGGTTCCAGGCATGGAACTCAGGTCATCAGACTTATATCATTGAGCAGAAAGCACCTTGGCCCACTGAGACACCTCATGAGTCCTTAATGACTTATGGACTACACGTTTGCACACCCATGTGACACTATCAGGCTAGCTCTGTACTCAGCTGGCGTTACCCGCATGTCCAACTGATCCTTGGCTAATCTGCCTGGGGTCGTGGGGCATCAGAAAGGATCAGAGAACTACAAGGATGCAGCAAGGTGAGCCGCTGACCTGATCACAAGGCCCACCACATGCAGGAAAGCGAGCATCAACGCAAGTGCAGCAAGGATAGCTGAGGCGTCTTCTGGGTTTCCGCTCATGAAACAGGAAGGACCAAATCAAAACCCTAAAGGACAGGTGCTTTTAAATGCCTGCTCAAAAATAGTTTGTACTCGCCAGGCAGTGGTGGCCCACGCCTTTAGTCCCAGCACTCGAAAGGCAGAGAGGCAAACTCTGTGAGTTTGAGACCAGCCTGGTCTACAGAACTAGTTCCAGGACAGGCTCCAAAGCTACAGAGAAACTCTGTCTCGAAGAAAAAAAAAAATAATAATAATAATAATAATAATTTGTACTCTTCAAAAACAAAAGTTCCAAATTTATGCGGTAAATTTGGTGAAAATATTAACAAACATGAAACTTGATTCATGTAAGTTTAATAAATAAATAAATAAATGAACGAATGAATAAATAAATAAATAAAAACATTGTGCTGTTCTTTCAGTGTTCCTATAAGTCTGAACTTACTTCCGAACAAAGCAAAGGTGCACACAGCATACACATGGCCGACCCAAAGGAAACCTATTCACATGGAGTACATTCCTTGACAGCCTCAGTCTCACGGTTATTTTTTAAGGCGACTCTATTTCTAGCTTCTCCAGAAAGCACTAGCCCACACCTTTTTAAAAATTTGATCCCCTAAAAGGTAGCTGATGTCAAAACTCTGGCAGTTCTCCAGTGGACAAGTGACTGTCACACAGCAACTAACTCCCCAGGAACACTCAACAGCTAACACCCTAGGAACAGCTAATTCCTCTATAAAACTGAACGAACCGCTAAGTAGCTCAACTTCCCAGAGAGAAGCCATCACTGTCAGCTGCTGGGAGGTACCCCACCTTTGGCTGCTAGCAGAACGCCTCCCCAACAGAGTTGTGCTCAGTACGGTTAGTAAACCCAGGCTCTTTAAATCCATCCTAACATTAAGAGACAGTATATCCAAAGTTCCAACACTGTAGGGAAATGTTCTTAGCTTCATAGACGAATAAACACTCAGAGCCCAAAACACGGGTTTATCCATCATACTCAGTTTCCAACATGGCACAAACCTTCCCTCACTCGGGTAGATGTAATAATTACACGATGGTACGTCAATCTTTCCATAAGCAACTTTTACCCTCTGAATCTTCATGCCCTTCCTTTCTGAAGTGCAACCCTCTTCTTGTGAACATCCCACTAACTAGGTTTTCCTAGGAATTCTAGAAACTGTGACTGATGAAGAACACAGGAGATAAGCGTCTCTATTACTTAGACACGCTATTTGAACAATTCCAAAGGAGTCGTTTGAGCAAATGTGCAAACTCTACTGGAACATTCCATTTCTACGCTCTGGAAACTCACCCCTCCTGAGATACCTTTCTTGACTAAAGCCTAAAAGTTGCCGTAAGCACCTAAGGATGGAAAGCCAAAAAGAGCTCCATCAGAAGTGCTCAAAAAGAAGCAAACACAGCTGGGCAATGGTGACACACGCCTTTAATCCCAGCACTCAAGGAGGCAGAGGCAGGCGGATCTCTGGGAGTTCGAGGCCAGCCTGGTCAACAGAGTGAGTTCCAAGACAGCTAGAGATACACAGAGAAACCCTGTCTCAAAAACAAAAACAAACAGAAAAGAAGAAGCAAATGCCATCTGTGTCCTCCAGAGCACTCATCCTCTGAGGAAGCACAGCTAACGGTACTGTGTCTCCTGAGAGGGCAATGACTAAGGGAAAGGGGATACATGAGCATCCAGGCTATAAACATCACCCTATCGAAAACTTTTACAATATTAAGGCTTTTCAGCCGGAACAAGAGGATGTCTCTTTGCTTATCCTGTGTGACAATTTGAAGTCGGCTTCATCCACTCCAGATAAAAGGTGACTAATCCATGTCCTGAAGACTCCTACTTTTCAAAACCTAGTTTCCCACAGTTTTGTACCTACGCAATAAAGAGACATATGTCACAAGACACAAGCAGTCACAGTTACAGAAGAGTTCAGAGGAAAGCGACATATTTTGAGTATCAAATGTTTTATACGGTATTCTGTTGGCCGTCTATCTTTTTGCATTATTTTTATTTAACATATTTTAATTAAAATATAATTAAATCACTTCTCCCTTCCCTTTTCTCCCTCCAGTCCCTCCCATAGTGCCCCTCCTTTCTCACTCAAACTGAAAATCTCTTTTTCTTTGATTTTTATGTATATGTATCCTATATAATATAAATATATGTAACATATTATATATATATAATAGAAAGAGGAAGAGGGGTGCGCAAATATGCAAACACAACCTGCTGAGTCTGTTTTTGTTGTTTGTGTATATATGAATTCAGGGATAACTATTTTGTATTGGATAACTAATGAGGGGGCTCATTCCTGGGAGAGGCTAATTCTCCCTTGCTGTGCAATCATTAGTTGCCTGTGGTTCTTTACCTGGGAGCGGGACTTCATGAGGTATTCCCCCCTTCTGTATTAGCATGTCTATTGATGCTATCATTCTTCGGGTCCTGGTTTAGAAAGCCATTTCTAGGAAACATGCTCTCACCGCAGACTTCCTGATCTTCTGGTTCTTGCAGCCATTCCCCACCCCACCCAATGTCCTTCATTGATGCTCCCCCTAGCCTCAGGTGCTGGAGGTCTATTAAAGACGTGTGTACTACGGCAAGGCTCCCACAGTCCTTTGGTCTCTGTACCATGTCCTGTTGTGGTTTCCTGTGATGTGGACCATGTATCCTAAGAGCAAAGATCTTAGCTACTACAACTGAAGAGAAGCTCAACATGGCATTTGTGTCTATGAGTATGTCTACCAAGGATAGCTTCTCAAACAAGCAGTCATACCAGGTCCTCCACAGAAATCATAAGTAAAATTGCTACGGCTAAGCTTATTTTTTAAGTTTTATGAATAAATTTTCATTCAAAAAGTATTTTATGATGATTTTTATTCATTTAATGCTGGAAATAGAACAAGATCCATAACCTCTATATTTTATAATTCAAACTCAATGCTTTGTCACCTACTTGGATATGCCACTTGTAACTCAGTAAACAACATATTTTATCATTTTTATTGTATTGTGTGATGTATTCCAGAGGTTGACATGGATATCTTCCTCTATCACTCTCTGCTTTATCTTCTGAGAACTGTCTTTCCCTAAATCCAGAATTCACTGATTGACTGGTCTGGGTGACCAGTAAGCTACAGGGATCCATTGCTCTTCACCTTCCCCCAACTCTAAGATTACAGACATGAGCAGCCACATCCTGTTTTCATATGGTGCCCCAAATCTGAACTCGGGTCCTTGTGCTTTGGTGACAGACACTTTACAGGTCAAGCCATCTGCCCAACCCTAACATACTTAATCTTTTAAACTCACGTTCATTCTCCCATGCAAAGCATACTTCTTGATTGTACAGAATTGTGAGACTTCTCCACATGGAGCATATTCTATCACTGGCCATACCCAAAACTCTGTGTAAATGGATAAATATTCTGCTCATACTCACAGCACATCTGCAGTCTGTGTTATGAAGTTTGGTGCTTTTTGTTTTCTTTCTTCTCTGTTTGCTTGTTTGTTGCTTTGTTTTTCTTGTCAATTACTAATTTGGTTTTACATCCAGCTTAGGAAAATAAGTAACTCTCAATTTAGTCCATTTAGTGGATGCATTAATGTCCCCAAAAAGATGTCCATGTCCTACTTAATTCAGTTTGGGTTGCTTTTGATTTGCTTTTGGTTTTTGAGACAGGACTCCATGTAGCCCAGGTAGGTATTAAATTGGCTGTGCAGTCAAAGATGATCTGAATTCCCAAACTCCTGTCTCTACCTCCAAAGTATGGGGATACTGAAGGGAGAAACCACACAAATTGTCCTAATTCCTAATTAATCACATGGCAAAAGGAACTTGAGGGGTTAAACAAAGGGTCATGAAGTGGAGGAGGGGGCTACCCTGGATATTCTAAGCAGGTCATGAAATGGGGGCTATCCTAGGTAACTCTCAGCTATCCTGTGTATTCTCAGCAAGCCCAGCCAGTGCAATCACAGAATCATTTCTTGGGGAGGCAAGAGAGCCAAGGAAGGAGCTATGACCCTTGAAACACATATCAAAGTGATGCAATTTCTGGAAGTGGCCACAAGCCAAGGAGTGCATGAAACCTCTAGGAGCTATGAAAAGCAAGAACAGATTCTCCCCTGGAGCATCCAGAAGGAAAAGAGTCCTGCCAACTCACTGCCTTTAGCAACATAAGACCTATTTGAGGTGTCTGACCTCCAACACTGTCAAGTAATAGACTTCTGTTGCTCTAAGTTTCTAGTAATCCTCTACAATAGTAATGGCTGGTTTTATTTGTTACAAATATAAACAGAGCTAGTGTAAAAGCTAACTGATATATGCATAAAATATCCAAAACTACTTAGAAAAATAGTATGCTGAAAATTACAATTAACATTTGATTTTAAAGGTTATCGTTTATTAAAGGATTCTTGATAAGCATCATAATTATGTAGGGCTCCGGGGGAAAATACACAATCATTAGATGAAACAATCTTTAATCTGCAATGCATCAAACACTGATGATCAAAAAGATGAATAATAAAGTATATCACAGTTGAAAGTTCTACCTTTGGCTCCACTGATACACACAAATGAATGAGTATTTTAGAATAATACATATCCTACAATCGGAGAAGAAAAAACAAAAAGTAGGTGTGGTAAACACACAAAAAAATGCTAATTCCTCCAGTGGGGGAGTCATGGCATGGGGAAGTCTGAGGCTAAACTGAGTCAGGCTACAGCAAAAAGCAGACAACAATTCTGAAGGAAAATGAACTTCATCCTCAAACAATGAGAAATTCGAAGAGGCTACTAAGCAGCTGTGTGACTGACACAAATAAAGAAGACCAAGGGGCTAGACAGATAGTTCAGCAGTTAAGAACACTGGCTGCTCTTCCGGGAGACCTGGGTTTGATTCCCAGCCTGCACATGACAGTTCACAACTGTCTGTAACTCTAGTCCCAAGGGATTCAGTGCCCTCTTCTTGCCTAGGAGGATACCAGGCACACATGTGGCGCACAGACAAACATGCAGGCAAAACACCCAAACACATTAAATAAGCAAATAACTTGAAATACTATATTTCAGAAAGTCACATCACTGCCTACGGTGTGACATATATGAAGGCTATGCAGAGGGAAAGGAAAATATTGATTCTAGAGCAACACAATTCCACCCCATCCTTTTTTCCCTGTAGAGAACCAATTTGACCTTATTGCTACCACCATGCGTCACTGCCATCATGACTGCCCCTGGTTACTTTTCTCCACACAGGTTCCCACCATACTATAAATACATAAAGCCATTAAAGTGGCTGGAGATTTATGATGGTATCCTGGCACCGAATGTACCTACCATCTTGGATGTCACTTAGAGATAAGCTGGGTGCATTCCAGCGAGGATGAAGTCATTTTATCTCCTCCCTCCTTTCTGACTCAAATCCAATAGGATGCCTGGATCCTGGTGCCGCCTAAGACATGCTTCTGTGCCTAAGTTCCCCCAAGAAATTGCACTCTGTGTAGGCTGGATTCTGTCTGCTTCTCCCTTTGTTCTCATGGCACCCCCAAACTGTTTCTCCTATGCTGGACGCAGGTCTTTTTAGAACATCACCAAATATTAGTAGTCACTCACGAAACTCAGAGATAATTATCTTCAATCCAGCAGGTGCTTCATAAAACAGTAGGTGATTTAAAAAAATAAGATGTGATTTGCGCCTATGAGTTATATAAAACTATAGAATTGTACATATAGTGTGCAAAAGGAATAGGACAGAAGTGACTGTTGTGTAAAACTCACCTAGAAATTATATTTTCAAGAAATTGTCACAAGTTCATTTCACAAAAAAACAAGACTACTATGAAGAAACATTAATATGCATACTATTCCAAAATGTGATCTAATCTCAAAAAATGTAAACCTATTCTTCAAAAAAAATCCAAAATGCTCTTCCCCATAGGTATTTTTAACATATTACATTCCTTATATTTATAAGAAATGAAAAATACTTTTATAAAACCCAAGAATGTCTATAGTACCAACTTTACTGGAAAATTAAGTTGTAATAGAATGTTGTATCAATTTGAAATGGCAAGCTCTAACATTGTTCAGCTCAGACACATGACGGCAATTTGATAGCCTTCCCAACTCCTGCCAGCAAAAATCAATCATTTCGAACCTCTGCTTTCATTTCAACTTCTCCATGAATTACCTCAGCCAGAACAAGCTGCTTGTTATTGCGGCCTCATTGCATGTGTTTCTGTTTCTTCTGCAGGACCTCAAGTCAGACTCACGTCTTTTTATCTGCAGGAATGCAGTGAGTCTGTGCGCATTTTGTGTTCAAACGATGTGCTCAGGAGAAGCAAGCTTCATATACTTGATTAGCGATGCTTATCCATAATTCCCATTTCAAGGCTGCTCAAGTCATGGTTCCAGAAAGTATTTGGACAAATTACAAGCATCAGAAAAAAATATTATGTGCATATCTTTTACATCCTCAGTTTTATGTAGTAGAATCTCAAATAAAAATGTGAGCTGCCAAAAAAGTGGTATTCAGTTTTTAATTAATGCTTTAACATTTAACCTCTGAAAGTCTTCAGTGTTCCCATATATGAAATAGCATTAATAGAAACACTGACTCCCAGATTCATGGTGAACTAATATTTGTTCAGATTTACTTATTTTTAGTAATGTGTGCGTGTGTGCACATGCCTGCATGTCTTCATGTGCCTCACACGCCTGCAGGTGCATGAGAAGGCCAGTGTCGGATCCCCTGGAACTGGAGTTGCAGATTGTGTGAACCACCTGGTGTGGGTGCTGGAAACTGAACCTGGGTCCTCTGGAAGAATAGTAAACCCTCGAAAGAGCTAAAAGGGTTAGCTCTCCACACACATGAACATCACTCACAGAAAAGACTAAAATTGTGTAGATACTAGTGCTTTAGCGTTATATTGTCTACATGTACGATACACCACACTGCACTCCACAAATATGTATAACGTGTACATTATTATGTGTTAATGAAAAAGGAAAAATGAACTGTGAAAAGTAATCATGAGCAGCCATGAAACTGATCAAGGCTTTGAGTATCCCAAAACATAAGGGAAACCTAAAATCACTTCCATTTGGCTCTGGAACAATAAAATATTAAACTCGTATTTATATTTGACTGTAACTGGTTAGGAAGTTAAAAAAACAAAGAACAAAGCCAAGAGTGAGCAGAAGAAGCAAAAAAAAGGTTCGGCTCCCTATGCTGCCCAAGTCGAGAATTTTCCTTTGGGCCTAATCTACGCTAAAAATAGTGACCCCACTTAGCTTGGTGACAAACACCAGTGGTGGCAACAGCCACAGGCTTTGTTTATTTTGTGGTTTGTCATAAGCTCCTCTGGGCTTAGGTGGGTCATTATTTACTTCAGTGTGGCTTGGTCCTCAGATGATGGCACTGTTTTGGGAGAGCTAGGAACTTTATTTGGTGACTTAGGTGGGGCAAGTAGGTCACTAGGCCTAGATCTTGCCATTCCTCCTTCCTGTCTGCCTTCCTCTACTTCTTGTCTACCATGAGGAGCAGTGAATGCCGTTTAGCAATGTTATTCTGCCTCATGAAGGCCTAAAATCAAGAGAGTCAGCTGACCATGAACTTAACCCTCTGAAATCATAGCCCAATAAATCTTTCCTCTTTAAATTGTTTCTCGGGATGTTCTAGGTGGTCTAAGGGGAGGCTTATATAAACAAGCCACACTCTAAGATAACCATGCTACCTGATGGCCCAGTCAAGCTGCTTCAAAGAAGTTTGGATCAGCTGAGCTTCCTGAAAGACACTCTCTTACATGTCCAGCAGACTGTAACCTGTGCAGTGAGCTCCAGGGTTCCTGCTTTAATGACCCCTCATCCACAGGGTTGGCTTTTGGTGATGCTACTGGTGACTCTGCTTTGAGTCATTTCTGCTTCTCTAAGTGACCCAATAAACTCACAAGTTCACCAGGTTGAACTTTAGCAATAGCCTTACTTTGGGGTGTCACTGATGTCCCGGTAGACTGCTGATCATTGTTACACAGCACTAAGCCCTCATATTCTGCCCGCCTCCGTAAAACAAAAATGTATCTGGACTAATGAAATTAAGCAAGAAGAAGCCAAATATTATGGCTTTGCTGTCTCGAATTCTTAACATTGTGTCACAGAATAATACTGTGCCCTTTGTTGTTACTGAAGATTATGACAAAAGGTGCCATATTATTTCTTAGTATATACTTTGTAACTGAATTGCTCAATGTCAATCAAGGACCAATTGTGAAATCTCATCTAGAGCTGTGTATCTAAAAGATTCATTCCAGTCAGGCATGGTGGTACACATGTTTAATCCCAGCACTCAGGAGACAGAGACAAGAGGATCTCTGTGAGTTCCAGACAAACCTGGTCTGCACAGTAATCTCCAAACACCAAACAAACAAACGAAAGAAGAGCCCTTCCTCTAAGCAGTTGGTGTTCTTTTTCTGATCAGTTTACTTTTTCCCAACCCAATCAGTTATCCCTCCTCCCTTCTCTCCTCTCAGTCCCTCCTCCAAACCTCCCCACTTCCACCCCAATTCACGTTTCCTCCTTTCTCTTCTCTTCAGAAAAGGGCAGGCCTCCCATGTCTATCAGCCAGCCATGGCGTGTCAAGTTGCAGAAAAACTAGGCACCTCCTCTCCTATTAAAGCTGGAATGAGGCAACCCAGTAAGAAGAAAGGATCCCAAAAACACATAACAGAGTCAGAGATAGCTCCTGCTCCCATTGTTAGAGTCCCACGAGAAGACAAAGCTACACAACTGTAACATATGTGTAGGGAGCCTAGGTCAATCCCATGCATGCTCTCTGGTTGGCAGGTTAGTGCCTCTGAGGCACTGTGAGCACAAGTTAGTTAACTCTTGTGGTGTCCTTGGCCCCTCTGGCTCCCATAATCCTTCCTCCTCCTCTCCCACAGGATTTCCTGAGGTCTGGCTAATGTTTGTTTGTGGGTCTCTACATCCATCAGTTGCTGGATGAAGACTCTCTGATGACAATTGGGCTAGGCAACAATCTATGCATACAGCAGGATATCATTAGGAATCATTTCATTGGTTTTTTTTAAAGTCATGATTGGTTCTATCCTAGGTCTCTAGGCTGTGCAGCCTCTGGATCCTGGCCCTCCAGGCAGTGTCAGGGGTGGGCTTCCTCTCATGGTATGGGCCTCAAGCTGTACCAGTCATTAGTTGGCCACTTCCATAGTTTCTGCGCCACCTTTACCCCAGCCTATCTTGCAGGTCCCAGGTTATGGGACTGGGTTGAAGTACCAATCCCTCTACTGGAGTTCTTGCCTGGTTACGGGAGACGGCTGCTTCAGACTCTGTATCTTCCATTGCTAGAAGTCTTAGCTAGGATCACCCTCTTAGATTCCCAGGAGTTTCCATTGCTTTAGGTTTATAGCTCATCCCAGTGATGACTGATTCCAACTGTCTTTCCTAGTATTCTCTCCCTCCATCCTCCCTGCACCTGATCCCTCCTGTTCCCATGCCCACCCCTCCGCCCATGACCCTCCCCCTATTCATCTGCAATGTCTATTCTATTTCCTTTTCACAGTGAGGTTCATATATGACCCTTGAGCCTTCCTTGTTACTTAGCTTCTTTGAGTCTGTGGATTGTGCAGCTGGTATTCTTTGTTTTCTGAACAGTTTATTAGATGCAATGCTAAGTTCTAAAGCTAAAAGACTGAAAACTATGTTAACTCTTATTATTTGGTTCTGATCATTCATCTACTTTATTAACAGCCTTTACTTGAAGCTACTCTCAGTTCCTTTTTACAAAAGAAACACGGTATAAATAAACTAAGTAAATGAAATTTTTAAAACATAATGATAAAATGCTTTGGAGCAAGAGAGCATTGACAGTCACATAACATAATGTTGTAAAAGGCACAAAATTGTATGCTTTATTAATTTTGTATTAGATGAGTTTCCCCATCCTTTTTTTTTAGTATACAACATAATTGTAGCAAAGAACATGCGCTCATCTGCGGCATGATCATTCCCATTCCTTTCCTTTTCTCTGTCGCATTCAGAAGGAAAGCTGTTCTCTCTCCTGCCACCTGGAGCTCCTCTCCCAAGCAATCCCTTCCCAGTGTTCTAAGATAATCTCCTATCACTCAGCTTTTGTTAAAAATCTTTGAACATTCTGTGAAGCCTGTGGGTTCTAAGATGGCCTGTTCGCAGTTTGGACTTGTAATTACTTTTTTTCAAAGAACGTCTTTCATAGCCTGTATTTCCCTCAGTACATAAATCAAATGAAACCAGCTGTTCTGGTTCAGGGAGTTGAGCTGAAAGCCAGGAGATACTATTTCCTCTCAAGTTTCCCATCGCCCCAACAAACACACAGAAAACAAGAGGCAGAGACTTTACTGGGAGTGGCAGGGGGGACGACTTTTGTGTGATATCTCTAGACAAGCACAAAGAGGTTGTTAGTGCATGTGAGCCACACAATTGCCTCACTCCTCCTCACTCATACATAGGGGATGCCAGCATTTTAAAGCAGGATATAGTTCAACCTTCCCCGGTTTCTTTGGGGCAATTTGTAACACCCTCTAAGGCACGGGTAAGCAACAGAAGGGGGACTAATACATAATCATGGAACTGGCGGGTTCTTAGAAAGAACCATGGAATAAAGATAACTTTTCTATAAACTCAGTAAAGATGAGTAAAGATGATAAACTGCCACCATTAATAAGGTATGCAAATTACATTTCCGTGTTTTCAATTGGTGTTTTAAGTCAGCTTTGTCAGTGAACATGACATGTTTTAGGAAGATAGGCTTACAGTTACATTTTTGATTGTTTTAATTCAGCTATGTCAACCAGGGTGACAAGTTACAAAAAGACTCGCACATCACATGTGCACAGCTTTCTCCTGTGTGATCTGGATCGCCTATGTGACCATAGACTTCAGTATAGTATCTTTATTTTCTGAGGAGAAGGTGGAAAACAAAAGGTCATCTAATCTCTACTTTCTGAGTAGACAGCAAAACGTAATGAGCAACCCCACACATTGTATACTAAATAACACTAAACACTAAATAAGACTAAATAACACTTGGAATAAGCTGCTTCCCCAAGCCAGACATAAGTATGCCTGCAATCAAGAGGCACAGGCAGGACTGCTGCAATTTGAACCACAGCCTGGCCTAGTTAGCAAGCTAAGCTCTAGGCCAGCAAGACCTGTTCTGTGACAAGAACTGGTCTCCAAAATCCATGTAAATTAATACATTAAAAAAATGGTTTACTTGAGAGGAAGGATCAATCCTGATATCTAATAAATTGAAGCAATTAACAAAAAAAACAGGCAACTCTTAAGTAAGTGGTATAAAGAAAGTATCTGAAAAAAAGATATAAAATTAGTCAAAATATGGACCGAAAAAGATTTAATTGAAATAATATCCTACATTTAAGAACTACTTTACAGAGCCAGTGAGACAGCTCAGCAGGTAAAGACAATTGCCATTATGTCTGGTAGCCTTCTCCCCCCAAAACCACATGGTCAAAAGAAAGAACTGACTCCCACAAGTTGTCTTCCGACTTCTACACTTACACTGTGGCACATGTGCAAACACACACACAAAATAAAAATAAAACAATTTTTAAAAGTTTACACAGGTCATCCAAAAACAGAGGATTGAATTATCCTGAGTGGCAAGCAGTCATTGTTTAGTTGGCTTTGTACAAAATCAGCCACATATCTGCATAACCATATACCTTATATAGCTAGAATAGATATTTTATAGAACTAAAATATGATACACTTTATTCACACTTACATTTACTAGATATAATTATATATGCATATATGGCATACATGGTATCCTAGAATGTACATATATAAACAGTGTGTTGTAAATACTGTTATATCTCATAAAAAGTATAACATACACAATACATGGTGCATACATGCCTAACTTGGATGAAGACACAGTCCTAACTGCTGTATGCTTATACATGTCAAGACAAAACTATGGATAGCTTTTTCATTTTTTGTTCTAAGAGAGGGTTTGACAGTATAACCCAAGTCAGCGGAACTCCAAAATCCCTCTCAAATGCTAAGATTACGGGTTTGCAGCATCAAGGGAGGCCTATATAAATTCTTACATACAGCATTCAATTATAACGCAAATATGTACATTATAACAGCCCTTATCACTTATAGAGCACATAATGTGTGCACCTGTAAAAAACCTGATTCATTCTCTAGCAGGCATATGCTATTAGTTCCATCACACAGATACACTTATTGAGGCTCAAGCTAGAGACTTGTCCGAGTCAACCTAGCCTGGCAGAGGAAAAGCTGAACAGCTTTCACATCCACTGCAACCAAGCACGGCTTTATTTTTCTAAGAAAAAGAAAGACACGTAGTCCAATCTTGCAGGTGCCAAATAAAATTACAACATCATTTTTAATGGAACAAAAGGGAATAAAAATTTGTGCCAGCATCTGAGAGGTCACTGTGAAACCCTTTCAATTTCCCAGTTATTTGGTAGGTAAGTATCTTTGTTATGTTTGGTGGGACCCTTTAATTGTATTTGAGGGTTTATGCTAAATAAGGCTCTCACTGTGAGTGCCAATTTATTCTAATAAACTAAGTTAAAAACAGGGCTGGGTACTACCGAAAAAAAAAACAACCATGGTATTGCAGGCAGGGTTTGGATCCACCTAGGATCAGCCCGACTGGGAACTAAGGAATACTGCCCAATGAGTAGACCAGCGCTGCCTGGCTAATGAAGCCTCAATAAACACATGAAACATGCGGGTTATGGCTGAGCAACATTCTATGCATACTGTGAAAACAAAAACAAAAAACACAGGCTGTAGTTTTGAGTAGAAAAATCAGAGTAATGAACATAAAGTTAAATACTTGTGCAAAGTGTGCCAAGCTTAAATCAATCAATGCCAAAAGTGCAACTGCAAGGCTCAACACTGGAATAAATGAGGCCACTGTAAAATCTGATATGCTTTCAGCGATAATTCTGTAACGCTCACCTCTAATCAACAATTAATAACAATAACATTGTACTCCTATAGAAGATCAGGGCTCAGTTCCCAGCAACCACATGGTAGCCCACAACTGTTTCTAAGTCTAATTCCCAGGAATCCAATGCCTCCAAGGACATCAAGCTGGCATGTTGTTCACAGGCATGCGTATATATATGCAAATAGTTCATACATAATAATTAATATGATTCATATTTAATAATATGGAACAACAAAACCACATGAGGAATTTCATACTCTGCAAGGCCAATAGCCAAGACAAAAATAATAATAAAAGGAGTGTTTGATGAATTGCAACTATTTCCATATTATCCATTCTCTAATCTCTATTGTAACTGAATAGACTACTGTTCTATGTAGCATAAAACAGTTATTTACCTTATTTAATAGGGTTCTTTCCAATGTTTAATACAAAGATACAAACATTAGTACTAAGGTTCTTTACATTCTTATAAGACTGTTATATTTATATATATTTATATGTAATATATATTTATATTTAAAGCATTATTTACATACAATTAAATCTGCATGCAGAAGTTGTTTTCAAGTTTCTTAAATTTTTCTTAAATTTTTTCATGTTTTTGAAGATTTATTTTATGTGTATGAGTGTTTTTGCTAGCCTGTATGTATGTGTACCACATGTAGCTTCGATTTGGCAAGCTGCTTTCCAACAGAATGTATGGGGCAGATTCTGGCATGTTGGTACAAGGATGGCTCCAGCTTCAAAGAAACAGGACCTAACAAGTTCCCAAGCCTTTTCCCAGGGTTTCCTTTTTGAATTGGGATCTGGAAAGTCCTCCGCGTAACTGCATTGGAAACAAACTCAAAGAAAGCCTTTGTACAGGCCCTATTCCTCCGTCTTCTAGAGGTGAGAATTAGGTACTCTCTCAAAATCAATGGAAGCCTGACCATGAGCTTTGCTGGGTAAGTGGACAGCTGCTCCCTCATCTTCTGGCTCTTCAGTGATAGAAGGCAGGCATTGTGCCCATGTAATGCACCAAAGGCAATGGGTCTTCTGATTGGTTCTCCCACTCATCTCTATTTCAAATTTTGGGTGTCAGCTGGACTCAGAAGTTCTCAGTCTGTTCTACAATGAGCCGAGTCAGCCCATGCTCTTTGCTATGCCTAATATATATCCATGTGCCCACTGCCCACAAGCTACTGGTGATTGTTGCTTTCCTCATTCACCAAAGGGCCTCTGTTCTCTAAGTCAATACCCGTATTTAAAAGTCTGAGGTGGCACAGGACTAGAGAGATGGCTCTGTGTTTAAGAGCACTGGCTGCTTCTGCAGAGGACCTGGGTTCAGGTCCTGCATTCATACTGGGTGTCTTACAACCACCTCTAACTCCAGTTACAGGAGATCCAATGCTCGGCTCCGGCTTCCGTGGACACCTGTATGCACATGGTACACATGAACTCATGCAGGTACACACATACACATTAAAAACAAATAAAAATTGTATGGCAAGTCATGCTAACCCTTCCACAGTGGAGAATTTTATGACTTTTTTTTAAATCCCTATAGCACCTTTATTTAGAATAACCCAACCTTAAAACAGGAAGGCCCATCTACAGTAAAAATGGTAACCATATTATGATATACATACCAAGGAATGAATGAAAAGGTGAAGCTTCTGTTACATTGTAGCAATATGACTGCCTCCCAAATAACAGGCTGAGCAAAAGAAGCCAGCACAAAACAAGGCCTGTCGGAGGGTTCCATTTATATGAGGCTCAGACACAGGCAATACTTACCTATGATGAAGAAATAAAAGCTGTGATTTTGAGAGAAGAATGAGAATATTCCAGACAAGGGTGCAGGAAAGTCTGTGCCTGGAATTCTTCTGCAGGTAACATACACTACAATTTAAAGCTTCACTTAGAAACTCATTCACATGTTAATAAAGCCTGGTTGGGTCTAAACCAGGGTTCCTCAGCCTCGGCGTGGTTGCCGTTTTAGATAAATCATTGTTATGGGAGGCTGTCCTGCCCACTGTGGAAGGGCCAGCATGACTGCATCCTGTCTGGTCACTAAAAGCGGTAGCTCCAGCTTCTGTCAGAATTGCTTGGCATCCAGATCCAAGTGTCTCTAGATACTGCTGGATGCTCACTGGGGAGAAAGGCACCCCCAGTTGAAAACCCCTACATTAAACTACTAGTCTAGTAATGTAGGAGCTCTCAGAGGAAGAAGCAGGGTATACTAAGGCCATAGCAGAGGATTTAAGTGCTAGAATCCTTGACCTGCAAGAAATTATGTCTTTCATTAGACACAGCTGATAGTTATCCCAAGGTGCCCAGGTGAAGTGCCTGGGATGCTTAGAAACACAAATTCCTGGGAGCTTGCCCTGGAGACAGAGTCTTAGTAGCCACAGGGCAGGACCTGGAAATCTCAATTGTTCAACAAGCTCTGATGAAGGTTATATATCTATCCATCTATACATACCAGATAGGTATAAAAACAGATGATGAAGATAGATAGGTAGATACATTCACACACATACATACATACATACATACATACATACATACATA